>JAODAL010018240.1:0-75283 GCA_025379985.1 Phyllomedusa bahiana
CAGGCCTTTGGGCAGCACTTGGCGCGGCCTTTCCCAAACCTGTCCTGGGATGGTGGGAGGATCCCCTATGTTTTTGGGGGGGGGAAAATTTAACCTTTTGGGGGTACGGGGGAGATTAAAATTCTGGAAAGATTTTATTGATGATTTTTTCGGGTTTCCTGTGGAATGGTCCCAAGGGGGGTTTTTTGAAAAAATTTGTTAATTACCTGAACCAGAAAAATTTGACTTAAAATCTGCGTTTTTATCTTTGATAGTTAATCCCATTGTACCCCTTTTTTGGGGATTTTTGTTAAGAAAAAAACTGGGAAAAGGTCTATTGGAAACGGACTATATTCGGAAAACCTACTTTTACCAACCCCCTACCAGGGGGGGAAATTTCCCACCCGGGACATCGTTTCCCAAAGGGGCATACCCAAGGGACAATACCTTGGGTTTAAATCAAAAAACTGTTAAAGGCCCCAGATGATTTTAAATTTGGAAAGCACAGGAGCTAAGACAAATGTTTCAGGAGGGGGGGATACCCGGAAAAAAATAAAAAAGGGGACAGCGTACCCCAAGCATGCTTTTAAAAAAAGGTAAAGTGTTTAGCCTTCTCATTACCAAAGAATTTTAAGGGGAAAAAGGGAAAATTATTAAAGACTAGTAGGTAATTTTGATGGGGCAGCGGGGGAGCAGAAAGACAAATTTTTTCCCCAAAATTTGGGTCGATCCAAAAAAAAGGGGATAAAGATTTTAAAAACCAAGTATTTGGGGATTTTTCCCCATTTTAAATTAAAAACCAAGGGGGGGGGAGAGGCAAGAACTCCCAAAAAATCATTTGGGTACACAGTCCTTTACTAAAAAAAAAAAGCCGGGATTGGTAAATCAACCTGTGGTGGGCATCTATAGATGTAGTGGTGGGGTTAGGGTGTAAAATACATTGAATTTGGGAAAAGTTTCCATAGAAAACATCCTAAACAGGGATTAAAAAATCACTAAATTCTTCAATTTTTAAGAAAAAAAGGAGTCATCTAAAAAGCCACTTCCCAATGGGGCCCTTGAATACATTGGAAAGAAAATTTTGGGATTTCCGGGACAAATTGGGGAAAACACCTTAATTTTTAAGGAACCCCCGGGGCCCCCTTTCTTTGGCGACATGTTTGTGGTTCCCATGCGGGAGACCCCAAATGCCTAAAATTTCCCCATTTTGGACGATGTACCCCCGCCACCTAGGGGGGGAAATTGGGAAGGTCCCCCCCTACAGAGAAAAGGCCAGAAGGGGATTTCGGGCTGAAGACCACTGTACCAGAGGGCCCTTTGAATAAAAAGGTGGATTTCTGCTGCTTTCTCTAAAAAAACCAAAAAAAAGGGGGAAAAAGGGGCTTGCCCCAAAAGAAAGCTGGCATTTGTCTCTCACATGTATTAGGGGGAAAAATTCCTTTTTTTCCCCCTTTTTGGGGTCATTTGTTTATCTCCATAATTGGGGTTCCCCCCGCCATTCAACCCATCTGGGTAAAATCCCCCCCATTCTGCTATGTTTTAAAAACAAGGATGTGTTTTGCTTGCTCAGGGGCCATCGATAGAATTAAATTCATACCTTTAACAATAAATGAATCTAGCACAAAGGGGTCTTTGCAAATGATCTTAACCCGCGTTTGGGTTTTTTCTGCATTAAAAATTTTTTTCCCTTGTTTTCATTGCGCGGTTCCCCTAAAAAATTTAAAAAGCAGGTCTTAAAGTCAGGGGGGAATGGGGGTGTCCGGGCGCGTCCCCTTGGTTTAAAACCAGACAGAAAAAGCCAAAAATTTCCACTAGGGGGGTTTAGAGGAGGCCCCCAAATAGAAAAAATTTCCGATTTGGTTTCCAATTGAAATTAAAAGAGCACGTAAGAGAATTATTTCATAAAAAAATTTTCCAAAACCCAAAAAACAAAATTGAAAAAATATTTAAACTTTTAAATTATCAATTAACTGAATCTGAAGAACAAGTATTAAGGAAAGGACTTGGTTTCAGCCCAGACAGCGAGGTAGACGATTTTATAGTATTCCAGGATATCCAGAAGTTCGCTAGAAAACTAACGTTAAAACGATTTTTCAAAAACAAAAGTAAAAATAAAGCTAAAATAGACGTTTCCCAAAGGTTTCCCCCCGGGGCGCATCGGACCCTCTGAAAAAAGGCAAATTTTTCTTTTTTTATCCGATACCCTCACAAGGTAATTAATCCATTTTTTATTGCCCTTAGTTTCAGATGATATTGGGAAAAATTATAAAAAAACTTAAAAAAAATTATTGACCAAAAAAGAAAACAACCCCTTTAATCCTTAAGAAAAACCGGAATTGTTATCGAAATGCAGACAAGGGGGGGTCGAGTGACCCAAAAAATTCCCAGGAATAAAATGTGAAGCACATCGAATTTTAAAAATTGATAAAAAATATTAAAAAAAAAGGGGAAAATCTACAGTATATATAATCGGGAAAATTTGAGATCCCCTTTTTTTAAAAATAACTACGATCAGGGACTATTCAAAAAAAAAATTCTTTTTTCTGAAAACCCAAAAGAAGCCCTATACCTTCTTTTATACTTCCCGAAAGTCCAAAAAAATTACAAAACCCCCCCGGGGAAGCCCCTTTTAATCTCGGTATGGGCTCCACATTTTTAAAATCTTTCCATTTCCTGTTATCCAACTGCAGCCTATATTTGGTAAGTTGCCCTTTTTTTCTCAAAGTTTGATGCAGTACTTAGAGATTTAGTTGGTACTGAGTGGAATGAAAAATTTTTTTTAGCAAGTCTTGATGTAACTGCTTTATTCCAATTTGAACATTCTTTAGGGAAAAAATATCACCCAAAAATTTTTTGGGTACAGAACCTGTTTTTTCCCCAGTTTTTTAAAAATTTTTTAATTTGAAGGTTTACACTTATCTTGAAAAAAAAATTTTTTTAAATATGAAAATACATTACCCCCGCAAGGGGGACCGCAGGGGGGCCGAGTGCCCCTTCCCTTCGCCAATCTTTTTAGGGGCCCCCTTAAATCTAATTTCTTTAAAATAGTCAAATATCCGGTCTATTAAATATTATAAAAGAACAAGTGATCTTCTGTTCTTTTGGGAGGGCTCAATAGATCCTTAAATTTTTTGTAGATTTTCAAAGAACCCAATTGGGGTTACATTTTTTTTCACGGCCATTTCCCAGTTATAGTAAACTAAATTTTTTGATTTCATCTGTACATAGAGAACAATAAAAATTTGTTAAAACTTTTTAAAAGTACGATTCAAAAAACTCTGCTTTTAGGTCAAACCACAACGAAAGTGGATTAGAAATACCCCTTAGGGGCAATATGCGCATCGGGAAAAACTTTCCCGAGACAAAATATTTACCACCCCAGGCTGAAATATTAAAAAAATAAATTTTTAAAAAAGGGCTCCCAAAAAAGGCCTTTTGAAAGGTAAAAAAAGTGAGCGGCGGGGTCTTATCAAGAGAACTTTTGCACCTAAAAAAAAAGAATAATAAGGATTTCAATTTCTGTTCACAAAAACCACAATTCCAATATAGGGAAGTTAGGTATAATCAGAAAGCTTTGGGAAACCCCTCTTGCTAGGGACCCATACTCAAGGGAACAATTCCTGTAAACCTAAAATTTCATCTACAGAAAAAGAAAAAACGTTAAAAAACATTCTTGCACCTCTAGTTTAAAAGGCAACCCCAAAGGAACCCTATATCTGAGGAAGTTTTAATCGTTAATTTAGGATCCTTTCACGTGAACCATCATTGCTGTAAATGTTTTTCCATTATAAAAACTAGTGACCATTTCATTTTCCAAGAAAGGAGAAAAATTTTTAAAAAAAAAAACCCCACCTTACTTGGCAAGTACAACGTTATTTTGATACTTGCCAGTGCGGGTTCAATAATGGCAAGACTACCCAAAGTGTCCCGCCGACGGGTTTAAACCCACGTATGTATTAAACACAAAGGATGGCTATAGTACCCCACAAATCTAGTGTTTTCCCTAGTGATGGGAAACCCTGTTTTTACATAACCCCTATTGAAACGTTGCCAATCATATCCGATTTTTGAAAAAAATTGGGTACCGTGAAGCATTTTTGGATGTAAAAAACTAAAACACACTTAGACCTCATGGCTTAAATAAAATGCAGAACCTCTCAAAAATTTTTTTCTGTTTCCCCCTTGCTTTTTTTTTTTTTTTTTTTTCCCCCCCCTTCCATTATCTATCTTAATATCTTGTTATTTTTTGAATTTTTAATGGTTTGGATATCGCCAAATAGAGTTTTTTTATACATCTTTTACCCACCTATCAATTAATTAATTATTTTTTTTTTTTTTTCCCCTCCAGTTTTAAATAAAAACCAAAATTTTTATTTAAAAAATCATATATTTTTATTATTTAAATTTTTTATTTTTTTTTTATCCAGTTTTTAGTATATCGGTTTCAAAATCTTATATGTTTTTTTATGTGTTGAAACCAGTTATTTATTTTTTTTCTACACGATTTTTTTTATATTTATTTATGCAAAATTTTGTTTGTTTTCATAAGCACTTTATCTTTTTTTGCACATAGAAAATAATTGTATTTTGATCTAAATTTGCACAAATAACAGTTGTACGCTTCGCCCTTTTATATGCAATCTTTTGGTTTTTTACCTTTAGGGTTCCCTTTTTTATGTGTGTTTACATTTTCGTTCATTCATTTAAACCTCTGTTTATTCAGCCTCGCTTTGATTTTTATAATTATGTTCATTCGCCTCGTTCCTATATAAATTTCCCCATGTTTGGGGATAGACATTGAGGAAGTGATGATGATATCGTGAAAAAAGCTTATGTTACAAAAAAAATCTTCTACAAGAAGAACTTTGCTTCTTGTTAGTTCCTTCTAAACGCTCTAGATCCACGATTCCTTTCTCTTTAAGGCCAAAAAACCCGGGCAAATTCTTTGGCAATTTTTTCTACCCCCGGGTCCCACGTGGAGCCCCAGGCGGATGTTCGGGCTGCTTTTACGGACTTTTCAACCTTTGGATTCTGTGCCACACACTTTTAGCGAGCTGTACCCCGACATCGTTACAGCAGAAAAGGTGACCCGTATACTGTCCGGTTGTTTTTATTTTAGCAAGAATTCAACTGCCTTTTGGTTTCCAGCCCCTTTATTCTACCCCCCGGATTTCTTACCTGAGGGAGAATATCCCCCTTCTTTGTACTTCCGGTGACGTCACGGGATGCCCGGGAAACTTCGCGGCCCTAAAATTTGAGCGGGGGCCCACAAAAAAACAAAACCGGTACACACGCGCCACGGAACGGACAAGCTAGCTAGGATAGCGCCATTCTGGACATCGCCCCGAGTGACAGGGGAACCTCGACAACGGATGAGTACCCTATAGAATGGGCTTTTGGGGGTTTTGACCCTTTTGGGGTTATGCCATGTTTTGATTTTGCTGACCATGAACCCAGCCCACAGGCGGGGGGGGTGGGGATTTGGGGGTTTGGGCTACTGTATGGACGTTGTGGACCACGGCATGGATGTCATGTATTCACTTTAACTGCTATACGAATGACTATAAGTATACAGGTTATGTGTTAAATTGGGCACGGGTGTGTTACTAATGTGGTGCTGCCTGAAACTTGGGATAGGGGAACCAATTTTGGGTAGTGGGCCAAAAGTGAGGATGTGATATTGAAAGCGTCCCTAAAAATATATTCCTACTGAGCGGCACTTATTTTGGGGAGTGACCATACTCCATAACACAACCCTAGGGTACAACTCTGTGCCCTAATAAAGTACCGACAATATCCATAACAGTTACCCTACCCTATAATATAACCTCAGGAATACCATTCCCTGTGTAAAAACTTTTCCCCCTATTAAAAAGGTCACTGAGGATGTCCAGGGGCCTAAAATTAGGCCAGAGGTACATTACCAAACCAGCCTGGGCCTGGATATGTGTTACCTCGCTATTGACACTAAATTATGTTATTTTGTTGTGATACTACTGTTGACCAAAAATTTATGCAAATTTTTCTTTTGCTTTGGGAGACTTTCCCTTACCATCCCTGAAGCGATGAAAACAAAGGGTCATCGAAAATGTTGGACTTTTCCCAATAGTGAGAAAGGGTCAACAGTCTTTTTAGGGTTAGGATCCGGACGGGCCACCCCCTTTTTAGGGGGGCAAACCTGTATAGGTTAGGGCAGGATAGGAGTCTAAGAATTTTTGGATCTTCCACCACCGTACGTTTCCCCCTTTAGTGTTCTGTTGTATTTATGTGCTGTTTTGTCTTGGGCTTGTGTATTTTAGCCTTTTTTAATGGTATTATTTAAAAATTGGTTTTAACACGTTTTCTCTAGTTTGGGGTTTATTTTTGGATAATATATGTTGTGTATTTTCAAGTACTCATATCAATACTTTTGGGATTGTTGGTTTTCGTTGCTACATAAGCTTTTAATTGTCCTGTCCGGTTCCCCATGGTTTTAAAAAAAAAAAAACGGTTTAATAAATAATTCGGTTGGGTGCTGACCCCAGGTTATTCACTGTGACCCCAAACCCTAATCACTGTCCTTTTCCCTAAGGTTGGGGTTTTTTTTGGGGCATTTTTAGGGCTTTTTCACACGACTTTTTGGGAAACCCGGGTTTTTTTGGATCGGTTTTTTAGGATTCTTTTTAAAACCTAAAAAAACTGGATGCAAACTGCATCCAATAAGCGGACCCAGAAAAAGGGCAACAGCTAAACCCTTTTTTTGGATGCTAATTGGATGGTTTTGGGCTTTCGTTTTAGGGAAATCCTTTTTTTGGATCCGTTTTTTCAATGCCTTTTTTACATAAAACCTTTTAAAATGAAAATTTTAAATTAATAAAAACCTATCAATAAACCAAGAAAAAAAATTTTTTTTACCAGTGTAAAGTCAGCTGTACAAACACTTGATTTTAAAACCCCGCCCCCCCCTATTTTTTTTTTTTAAAAAACCCAATAGTTTTCAAACCCCCCCCAGGGAAAAATTAATTAAAAACCCAATTTTATGTATAAACAAAAATAATTTCTAAACTAAAAAATTTATAAATTAAAAAATATTTTAGTATCATATATATATAAAAATGTACATAATATAAATGAAACTTTTTATAAAAACTATTATTTACATTTATAAAATTTAAAATTTTAAACTTTTGTATAGAAATTTATTTTTTAAAATTTTATATAATATAAATATTTATTATATTATATATTCAAATTTACTATTATTATCATTTATATATATTTTTTTAAAATATATAAAATTTTAAAATATTTTCTTCCCTTTTTAAAAATAAATAAAAGAAAAAACTTAATTTTAAAAATTTTATTTTTAAATTTTTTAAAATCCAATGCGTTTTTTACGGATGGCTTTTTTTGGTTCGAAAACCGGATCTAAAACGCCCCCAAATGTTTGCTGGTTTTTGCACCCGCTTTGGGGGATCCCCAAAAAGCGAAACTCCATTTTTTTTCATATGGGGGATTTTTTTGGGTTTAAAAGGGCAAGAAGAATTGAAAAGTCAATTTTTTAAAAGGACCCGGGAAAAACCCCATCGGGGAAAAAGGATCTCAAATTCACTCGTAGTGAACAGGCATGGCTTTTCCCAAATTGAAAAAAAAATTTTTAAAATCAATTTAAAATTTTTAAAATTCCCGGGTTTTACGGTCCGAAAAAAACGGACCCTTTAAAAAGGAAATCACAAAAACGTCTTTTGGGGAAAAAACCCCTTAGGGTTTAAATTGTTACTTTTCCATGGCGTTTCCAGTACAAAAGGATTTTGATGTTGGACCGAATTTAAAATTTCTGACAGCACAGCTGGCCCTAAAAATTTGCCTGGGAAAGGAAAGGGATAACCAAAAAAAGGGCCCCCCAAAACTTCAGTTTAGGGTAACAGCTACAGACAATTTTTTGGCAATTTATACTTAAAAATTTTTCAGGAAAACTTAAGTTAAAATCACTCAGATTTGGGTGTGATTTAAACCCAAAAAGCACAAAAAACAAAAAACTTAAAAAAATTTTGAAAAAATATTTAAATTTTTATTTCAAGGTTCTTGGAGATGCCAAAAAGGAAAAACGTTTTGATAAAATAAAAAAAACAAAAAAACAAGGTTAAAAAGCAAAAATAAAATCTTTTAACAATCGTTTTCCTTTTTCTTTTGTCTAATTACCCCGTTGGGGGCTCGCAGGGGGAAGCTTAAACAAACATGTGGAGAAAACGGTTGGATGGAAAATAGAGAGGGGGGGAGGGGGTGTAGGGGGGTGCAGCGGGTGGGGTAAACCCGGGGAGGTTGGTGAGATGAGGGAGGATATTTAGAGGGGTTTCGGCCCGGGGGAGAACACCCGGTTTTTTGGGTGGTAGACAGGTGAGGAAGGAGATGTAGGGGAGGAGCAGCGCTGGGGGAGAGAAAGGGGGGGGTTTGGGAGAAAAAGATTTAGGGAGGAGATGTAGGGGTTTCAGCGCGGGGGAGAGACCGGGGTAGGGTTTGGGGAGATGGGGAGGAGATGGTTTGAGGGTGGCCCGTGCTGTGGGAGGGAAAGGTTAGGGTTTGGGAAAAGATGAGGGAGGAGGCCGTTTGGGGGTTTCAAGCAACTGTGGGGAAGGGAAAACCGGGGTTTGGGGTGGTAACAGAGTGAGGGGGGGGAAAGTAGGGGGTGGGAGCGTGTGGAAAAAGACCGGGTTGGGTTTTAGACCAAAAAAAAGCATTTTTACTTACTATTGTGGGCATTAAAAATTTTTCTTTCTGGGGGCCCCAAAAAATTAAAAAAAATGTCCCCTGAATTTTACTAGTATTTTCTAGTGTAAGAAAAGGGGGGTTTTTAGTTTATCGGGACCTCCGCGGTGAGATCGCCCTGGTCCTTTTATCGGTTTTCATGGAGCTGAAGCTTTGTGAAGGGGCCCCCAAACGCCCATGTTTTTGTTTCCCGCCTTTAGGCAGGAAGTAGTAAAACCCGCCATCTCTGTTTCAAACCCCCTTGGGATTGTTTATAAAAATGCTTTTGACTGAAGGGGGCCCAATATATTTTTTAAAAATTTACCCCTTTTTGCCATTTTTACAAAAAAAAAAATAAAATAATGCAAAAGGTTTCACATAATTGGTTTTCGCTGAAACCGTAAAAAATTTAATCCTTTTAAAAAAATTATTTATTTTATGCTGGAAAGCCCTAGGAAGGAAAAAAATTCCCAAAAAGCAAAATTGATTTTTTTTCTGGGGCATTTCACATCCCCCAAGGGTTGGAAAAAAAATGACCCAAAGAAGTCACATTGGGAAATTTGAAAAACTTGTTACCCAAAAAAAAAGTACACTTCGCCCCCCCCCAAATTTCCCCCCCTCGTGAAAATCAAAAGGTAAAAAATTTCAATAAAGCCAAAAATTTTATTTAAAAAAAAAAAATGTCTGGATTTTTTTTCGGCTCCCCAAAAATAAACCAAAAACCCTACTTTTTTGGTTTTTGTCCAAAAATCATTTTAAACCTGTAGAATACAGTTTAAAAACATCAATTTTACGAAAATTGAAAAAAAAACCCTTTAAAAACAAAAAAATCCCGCCAAAAAATGGGGGAAGTACGTTTTTTTTTACAAAATTTTTTCCAAATTAGAAATTTTTTTTTTTGGTTTCCCAGTATATTCTTGGTTTTGGGGTGAAAAAACACCCCAAGAAATTACATCTTTATCCCGCAAAATATAAAAACCCGGCTATGTAGGTGGAAAAAAATTAAAAAAGTTCTGGGCTCGGGGAAGGCGAGGGGGAAAAAAAAAAAGTGACAAAAAATAGGCCCTTGGCATTAAAGGGGGTCTCATTAATAGCTTTCAGCCTCTGTCTGTGGCGGGGAGTTGAATTGGGGGAGGAGTGCTGCTTGTCTCCCTCTTTCCCCTCCCTCTTCCCCCCCCCTCAGCCACAGAAAGTTTACAGAAAGGGGGGAGGGGGGGTTTGCTCCCAGAGTTAACCCTTGTTGTCCCTCCCACCCCTTTCTGCAGGCATCTAGTCACTGTATTGGGCTGTCTATGATGTGGAGGGTCTTGGACGTAATTGCAGAACAGAGGGGATGAAAAGTGTTCCTAACCCCGCTTAGCTTAAATTTTGCACATCTCCGCCCCAAAAAACCCTTTTCAGGACCAGGGCAGTGCAAAGTGTTATTCAGGATGTGTCCCTGTCACACAGCATGAACTTTCACAACCCCCCCTGATCTGTATAGTATTTTATAGTTCAGCCCCACGGGGAATCATGATTTGAAACACACAGGGTCATGCTGTCACATTTTTGATCCCCCCTTCTTGTCAATCTGTTTTGAGAGAGGAGGAAGCAGGCACAACGGGGTTAATCAGGAGCACGGACATAAAAAGCCGAGCCCTCCCTCCCCTCCCCCATTTAAGGCTTCTGTGCGGGAGGGGGCTCTCTGCTCCGACCTGTTTTGATCTACAGCCCTGACCCCAGTGAGAAAAGGGATCACAGGTCGGTGCTATAGAGAATTGAGAAGCTGAGCACTCTACTAACGGGGCTAGCTAAAATCAGGGGGACATTTGTAATGAACATTATTGAAAGCGTTGTTTTTTAAAGATCAATTAAAACCCAAAATTTTGTAGCAAAAACCCCTTTAAGGGGTTCAGTGTGGCCAGGTCTTCAGCACAGAGGTGTGCCCGGGGCTGAGTTTTAGGTGAGGAGGGAAATGGAAAGTGTCAAACATGGATTGGGTTTTTTTTTAAAGGAGATAAAGGAGGTGAAATATCCTATGGGCTTTAGAAGCAGCAGGGGGGGGACCAGGAGGAAAAGTACTATTTTCTTTTCCTTTCTTGTCCCACCCGGGCTTTTTAAAAGGTTTTGTCTCCCCTCAGATTTCCCCAAATGCATCCTGCATCTTGAATTAGATAATTATTTTGATTAGTTAGAAGCTTCTCTGAAATGCTGCAGGAGTTTTATCAAAAGTAAACAGCTAATTACTACCTTTGGTCTAAAAGTTCAGAAAAAAAAAAAACGCTCTCTTTTGGGCCGCGCCCTGTGTGATGACGTCACCCCCTGCTTCCATAAAACCAAAAGAGGGGAAAAGGGTAAACAGGTCGGCCTGGGGGCCCCAAAATGAGTCGGAAAGGGTGATAAAATATTTGTAGCCCCTTAAAACAAAAAAGATGAAAAAAAGAAATGTATTTGGAAAATGTTTCATTTAGTGTTTCTAAATTAAAAGTATTCTTTGTAGCGAGACAACCCCTTTAAGTTCAGAGGTAGAAAGTTATATAATGTTGAAGGGTTAAATCATTTTTGTCTTGTATTTCAAGTGGTTTGTCCCTCTGAGTAAATCCTGTATGTGGAAAAAAAAGTTCTGGCTCTGGGCGAGGCGAGGAGGGAAAAACATGACAAAAAATAGGCCTTGGCATTAAGGGGTTACAGTGAGTGGCCAGGTCTTCAGCACAGGGCTCAGTGACCAGGGCCTGAGCTTTAGGCCTGAGGAGGGAATGGAAAGTGTCAAATAGTTGGACTGGTTATTGTGTAAAGTTGAGATAGGGGAGGTGAAAAACCCCTATGCGGGCGTTTAGGGCAGCAACAGTGGGGCCCCAGGAGGTAAGTACTACTTTTCTTTTCCTTTCTTGTTCACTCTGGGCCTATTAAGTTGTTCAGATGTAGACAGTTAGGTTATGTTGAAGGGTTCAATAATTTTTGTCTTCTACTTCAAGCGGGTTCCTCGGGGTCTGTCCTTGTCTACAGGCCCTATTACAGCACACAGATGTTATTGGGGGGTGCACCCTGGTTTCCCCACCATTATAAACCACAAGAGGAGAGCCCACTGAAAGCGGCGTTCAGAAGTGAATTTATGAATTTTTTTTTAATCTGGTTCCTGTTTTCTTTAAAAACACCTCAATTATGGCAGAAAGATTGAACTGGTCGTGTCTTTTAGACATTTTGGTAGTTTAATTTTTTCAGACTTTTTTTTTAAAAAAACCAAGTTAATTAACCATTAGTGACACTGCCTTTGCCTATGGGGGGAGTGATAAGCTCCACCTGCAGCAGATGCCGCTGGGTGACAGCAAAGACATGCCGTCGGTTGTGCCAATCAGGCGGGGAATCTACACAATAATGAGGGTCTCCTCTACACTTTCTAATAGAAGAATCGGCAATGGGATTGGCATTGCAGAAAGAAAACCCATAACATCTGTTTAATGTGAAGATCAATCGTCTTTAGGGTAGGTTCCTTGAATGCCACATGCCAAGGTAAATGGCCCCTCAACCTGGCCAAAGCATAAAACCCAGTTGATAAAATCCAACGATGGGTCACCCGTTGCCAATGCTTCTGCCCTCGGCCCTCAATTTTTCAGGGGAAATGATTGGACAAATGACTTTTTTTTGGCCATTTTTGGACTTTTGGGCTTAAAATATACCTTACTACCGAAAACAGAACACTGGGGGGGCTGCAGGGGTTCCTGTTAAGGGACCCAGAGGAGAATAATACGAGGTTACAAATTAAAAAAGGTCAATTTTCCATCTTTTTTTTTTAGGAAATGTGGACTGTAAAGAGAATGATCTGCTCAAAACCTCAGATGCTGGGGTAAGATTCTGCAGCCCGTACCAAGGAATATTCTGTATAATCACGTTATTAAATTGTAGAACATGTTACAATAATACGATTACACTTCACATCTATAGATGTCCAAATGTTGCCTGTTTGATTTCCAGAGGTGATTAATTGCACCGAATGGACGTCCATCTTTTTTTGTGCTCTTTTCCCACTAGACTCTTGTCTTTCTGTTTCCCTTAGACAGCAATGATCTCCTCCCATCTGTGCTCAGGAATGAGGCACCAGCGTTGTATTTCCCCTGGTGTATACTATCAACTATTTATGACAGCCTCACAATCATTGCCTTCCGGTAATTGGATGGTTTTACCTGCGATCTCACCATTCTTGTTTATAACATCACTCCACAACAGGAAACCCAAGAGGCTGGGACCATAAATGTCCTCCTTTGAGCTTTGCTCAGACCTCTTGCTCTGTTTCCATTCTAAGGTCCAGTGTCTTTATATTACTAGGGGTTAGGTATTATTCACAGGGGATAGTTTTTGACACATATTTTGGAAAATGTGATTTCTCCTGGGGAGACCTTGTTTGTATTTCATTGGAATACTCCTATGTATCTGAAGTCCATACTGAGCACGCACTGTCTCATCCTTAACCTAAGAATTACAATTATTCTAGGCTGAATATACTGAAGACATATGGTGAAGACCGCGGCGCAAAACTTTCTGAAGTCGATAATACAACATGTGGAGGTAAAGTTGTATATATCTTGATGTAGTTCTATCGTCATACATGTTATATATCTTTTATGCTCAATGACATTTTGTACACTAGCGTAATTTATTATGTAGCTTTAATGATTGCTAAAAATGAAATTCTGATTATACCTATAATACAGGAGTACCAGCCAAACCTCATGATATGTACGGTGGCGAGTTATCATTTGTATTCTGGCTCGGTTTTGGAAGAACTTAATGTAGTGGATTTATATCTCTGTAAAACGGTGGAGCCGACCCTAATGGTGAAGCTCAATCACTACAGCCAAAAATCTAACTATCCTTGCTAAAAGATTTATACTGTTTTACATAGGAAGGGAGACACTGGTCATCGTATTTATACTGTAACTTACATAGGAGAGACCTCTCCCTCTACAACATCTTACTTATACTGTCGCTTTACATAGGAGAGCATTTCCTCATAGTTATTACTGTCTCACTATAGAGACTGTCCATAATAGTATACTGTCCTTCGACATAAGAGACCTGTCCTCATACTATTATCTGGCCTTACATAGGATAGAGCCCGGACCTGTCCTCTCAACACTCTATGCTGTTACTTACATAGGAGAAACTCTGTCTCATACCTATACTGTCCTCACATAGGAGAGACTGTCACTATAGTATAACTGTCCTCACATAGAGAGACTGTCCTCATAGTATACATGTCCTCTACTTTAGAGACTCTGTCACTCATAACTACGTTTATACTGTCCTACACTATTAGGATGAGACACTGTCGTCACACACTATATGTCTTAATAGGTGAGACTTGTACTCCATACCATTACGGTCCGTATATAGGGAGGACACTGTCCTCACACTATACTGTCCTTTCATAGGGAAGAGGACCTGTTCCTCACACATGATACTGAACGTAATTGGAACTAGGAGTCCTGTCCTCATTACTTTTACTGTCCTTACTCTTAAACCGAGAGCTGACCTGTCCTCATACTACACTGTCAATTCATAGGTGTAGACCTGTCCTCGATACTAATTACTGTACCTTAAATGGGGGAGACTGTCCTAATACTAAACGGTCCTTATATACGGATGAGTCACTGTGTCATCATACCATACTGTCCTCACATTGGAGACATGTCTCATATAATGTATTATGTCACTTCGAGCATAGGTCGTAGACTCTTGTCATCACACATAGTAACTGTCCTTAAAATAGGAGTACTAATCCTGTTCCTCATACCATCTGTCCTTACTAGATGAGAGACACTTGTCCTCATTACCATTATGTACTTACATAGGAGAAGACCTGTCTTAACTACTTATACTGTCCTTTCATAGGACTGATACGCCATGTCCCCTAGTATTTACTGTCCTTTACATAAGGAGAGCAGACCTGTCCTAATACTATACTCATCCTTACATTAGGAGAGACATGTCCTCATACCTTTAATGCTCCATTATCAATAATGAGGAGCAGGCACGACACCTGTCCTCTTACTATACTATCCTTAACATAGGGAGCTCACCTGTCCTCTACTATTACTGGGTTCCCTACCATTAAGAGGAGGGACGTCCTCACTACTTATATGTCACATTTACATAGAGAGCATCCTGTCTCATATCTACACTGTCCTCTTACATTAGGGGAGATCAACATGTCCTCATAATTTTCTAGTCTTACATAGGAGAGCTGAACACATGTCCTCACAACTCAGCGGCCGGGAGTCGGGAATAAAAATCAGCCTGGCATAAGGCCCAGCTGCCCACATTACAATATCCGCTTAAAAAATATGTCGCCCACTGTTTTCGCACCTCGCCACTTTCTAAAAATTAAACTACACTATAAGAGGCGATTTCTCACGGAGCGTTTTTGGTGCATTTTTAGATGCTGTGATTTGTGCATGAAAGGCAGAGCGAGTCAGCAGTTTAATGCTGGGTGACATTTTCTTGACAAAAAAACGCATCAAAAAATGCACCAAAAAATCCGCTCCATGTGACGATCCCCCTACACAACAGGCAAGAAAAATCCTCAGTGGTTGCAGAGAAGAAACCCACATAACATAGAGTCAGGTGTGCATTGTTTACAACAGGGAACAGCCCACACTAGACACTACATAAGCACCAGCATAACCTACAAACCCCACCTCAAATCACATCCGCAGTAGTCAGAATTGTCACCATCACAATGAATACAGCATTGATTTCACACAGATAGGAAAATGAACCTGACGCAGCGACTCACAGGAGACGTCTCATCAGTTCTGCATGGGAGTCGTTCTTCTTCTCCTTTGTCCTATCTCCCCCCAGTTCTGGCCCCAAACTCCATGATGTCTTCCTGATGAGTTGTCCCTTGCCATTTTTTTCTTATGTCCGGTACGGAAGCCAATGTCTTCAGTTCTCTCTGGTCATTCTCGGTTCCTGTAGGATTAGAATTTACCACACTAAATAAATCATTAGACTTCCTCTGTGTCATCTTCCAGCACTGTTCCTATCTCAATTCACCAAACCGACGTGAGTGTTAGACCGTAAAAGGAGTAGAATTAAAAAATGTCAGATAAGTGGATGTTAATGGAGGTAGACCCAAGATAGCTAGGTAAAGAAGGGCCTTCCTCCATTAATTTGGTAGGCTCGACAGGGCCTACCCTCAGTAAACTAGTCCCGAGTAGCTGGGGTGTCCCTAGTAATCAAGCCAGGGCAGGGCCAGGGGCAGTAAATTTGCAGTCTAGGGTGCAAGTAGATAAGCCTGGACAGGGTCAGTCTATAGCCAGGAGGGCATCTTATAGGTAGCGCAGGGCAGTCTATAACCGGCAATGGGCCGAAGGAGTAGTATATCCAGGAGGGCAGATATAGCCAGGCTGGTGCCAGGGGGATATGCCAGGCAGGGCCAGGGGGTATATAAGCCAGAAGGGGCCTAGCAGGGTATATAAGCCAGGCAGATGTGCCAGGGGGTATTTAGCCAGGCAGGGCCAGGTGACAGGTAGTTTAGCCAGGACAGGACCAGGGGGCTATTTAACCAGGCAGGGACAGGGGGATGATAGGTAGCCAGATGAGCCAGGGGGGAGATAGCAGGCAGGGCCAGGTATTTAGTAGGGCAGGGGCATTAGGGGGATATAGCCAGGCAGGGCCTCAGGGGGATATTAGCCAGGCAGGGCCAGGGTGGTAGATAGGCTAGCCTGGGACAAGGGGGATATTAAGCCAGGAGGGCCAGGGGGATTAGCCAGCAGGGCCAGGGGGATATAGACCAGGCAAGGCCATTGGGGGGATATAGCCAGGCAGGTACCAGGGGGATCGGGGATTTAGCTAGCCAGGGCAAGGGGTATATAGCCAGGCAGGGCCAGGAGTATATAGCTGGGCAGGGGCCAGGGGGATATAGCCAGGCAAGGGCCAGGGGGATATAGCTAGCCAGGGCCAGGGGGATAGTAGCTTAGTCCAGAGCAGGGGTATATTAGCCAGCAGGGCCAGGAGATATATAGTAGCAGGAGCCAAGGGGATATGCTCCAGGCAGGGGCAGGGAGTATATAGCTAGGCAGGAGGCCATGGGAGTATATAGCCAGCCAGGGCCAGGGGGATTGCAGGGCAGGGGCCAGGGGGGGGGCGGGCGGTTATAGCCAGGCAGGGGGCAGGGGGAAGTATAGCCAGCAAGGGGGGCACAGGGGTACTATAGCCAGGCAGGGCTCCAGGGGATATAGCTCAGGCAACGGGCCAGGGGGGGATATAGCAGGCGGGCCAGGGGGATATAGCAGGGCAGGGGCCAGGGGGATATAGCCAGCAGGGGACAGTGGGGATATGTTGCCAGGAATAGGCCAGGGGGGATGGGGTTTAGCCACGCAGGGGCAGGGGTGATATATGCCAGGCGAGCGGCAAGGGGGATTGCCCAGACAGCTGCCCAAGGGGATATAGCCACGGCAGGGGCCAGGGGGATATAGCACAGGCAGGAGGCCAGGGGGAGTTGTAGCTATCCAGGTCAAGGGGGATATATGCTTATCCAGGGACAGGGGGATATAGCTTAGCCAGGGCCAAGGGGGATATAGGCCAGGCCAGGGGCCACCAGGGGGTATATAGCCATGCAGGGCCTGGGAGGTATATAGCCAGGCAGGCCAGTGGGAGTATTTTAGCGCATACGGCAGGGCCAGGGGGTATATGAGCCAGGCAGGGCCAGGGGGTTTTAGCCAGGCAGGGCCAGGGTATGGTATAGTAGCCAGGCTGGGGCCTCAGGGATGGATATATTAGACCAGGCTGGGCCAGGGTGGTATATAGCCCCCATCTCCCTGGCAGGCACAGGGGTGATATAGCCTGGCTTGGGCCAGGGGGGTATATAGCCCAGGTGGCATGGAGGCGGTATATGCCAGTTCAGTGGCTACGGGGGTATATAGGCCTAGACATGGGCCGAGGGGGTATATAGCAGGCAGAGGGTCCAGGGGGGTGGTATTATAAGATAGGCAGGGATAGGTGGGATATAGCCAGGCAGGGCCAGGGGGGATATAGCCAGTGCTAGAGGCCAGGGGGTTTATGCCAGGCAGGGGCCAGGGGGATATAGCCAGGCAGGGGCCTAGGGGATGGGGATATAGCACGGCAGGGGCCCAGGGGGATATTGCCAGGCAGGGGCCAGGGGATATAGCCAGGTCAGGGCCAGGGGGATATCGCCAGGGCAGGGGGATATAGCCAGGCAGGGGCCAGGGGGGATATAGCCAGCAGCGGGCAGGGGGGAGATAAAGCCAGGGGCATGGGCAGGGGGATAAAGCAGGCACGGGGCAGGGGGATATAGCACCAGGCTATGGTCCAGGGGGGATATAGCCAGTCAGGGGCTCAGGGGGGATATAGCCTAGCCAGGCCAGGGGTATACTACTAGTGCCAGCAGGGGCTCCAGGGGGTTATCAGCCAGGTGGGGCCAGGGGGATATTGCCAGTCAGGGGCCCTAGGGGGGGGATTACGCAGGCAGGGGCCAGGGGGAGGATACGCTGCTAGCAAGGGCCATGGGGGATATAGCTAGGGAGGGGCAGGGGATATAGCCTGGCAGGGGCCAGGGGATATAGCAAGGGCAGGAGGCTAGGGGGATTTATAGCAGGCAGGGGCCAGGGGGATATAGCTATGCAGCGGGCCAGCGGGTATATAGCTAGGCAGGGCGCCAGGTGGAGATATAGCCAGGCAGGGGCCAGAGGGATATAGCCAGGCAAGGGGCCAGGGGGGATATAGCCAGGAGGGGCCCAGGGGGGATATAGCAAGGCAGGGGGTCAAGGGGGATATAGCCAGGCTGGGGCCAGGGGGATTTAGCTAGCCATAGGGCCAGGGGGATATAGCTAGCCAGGGGGATATAGCTAGCCAGGGCCAGGGGGATCTAGCCAGGCAGGGGCACAGTCAGTATGTAGTTAAAAAATAAAATAAGCTCTTACTCACCTGATGTCTTTCCCTCCTCTTTTCGCCAACTCTCGTTCCGGACGCGGCCGCTCTCAACCATAGTGGGTGGCGCGGAGACGAGGCAGGGGCCAGGGATATATAGCTTGCAGGGGCCAAGGGATATATGCCAGGCGGGCCGCGGTAGTATAGCTAGCCAGAGGCAGGGGGATATAGCTTGGCAGGGCAAGGGGGATATAGCCCGGCTGGGCCCAGGGGGATATGAGCAGGCAGGGCCAGGGGGATATAGCAGGCAGGGCAAGGGGGTATATAGCCAGCCCAGGGCAGGGGGATCATAGCCAGCCAGGGCCTGGGGGATATAGCCAGGCAGGGGCCAGGGGGAAAAAGCCAGGAAGGGCCCTGGGGTATATAGCCAGGAAGGGCCAGGGGGTATATAGGCCAGGCGGGGCCAGGGGGGTATATAGCCAGCGGGCCAGAGGGTATATAGCCGCAGTGCTAGCAGGGGTATATAGCTTAGCTGGCCAGGGGGTATAGCAGGCAGGGATAGGGGGATATAGCCGGCAGTGGCAGGGAGTATATAGCTAGGCAGGGCCAGGGGGATAGGGTTTATAGCCAGGCAGGGTAGGGGGGTATATAGCCCAGGCAGGGGCCTGGGGTATATAGCTAGCAAGGGCCAGGGGTATATATGCTTGCCAGGGCCAGGGGTAATATTGACAGGCAGGGCCAGGGGATATAGCCAGGCAGGGCGCAGGAGGGTATTATAGCAGGCAGGGCTGCGCAGGGGTGGTATTAGCAGGCAGGGCAGGGGGTATTATAGCCAGGGCAGGTCCAAGGGGTATATAGGCAGGCGGGCCAGGGGGTATATAGGCAAGGAGGGCCGGGGGTATATAGGCAGGCAGGGCCAGGGGGTATATAGGAATGCAGGGCCAGGGGTATATATGCCAGGAAGGGGCTGGGGCTATAGCAGGAAGGGGCCAGGGGTATATAGCTAGCCAGGGCCAGGGGGATATAGCCAGGCAGGCCAGCGGTATATAGCTAGCTAGGGCCGGGGTTTATATAGCCAGGCAGGGCAGGGAAGGTATATAGCAGGCAGGGCCAGGGTGGTATATAGCCGGCAGGGGCCAGGGGGTATATAGACAGGCAGGGCCAGGGGGGTATATAGCAGGAAGGGCCAGGGGGTATATACGCCAGGCAGGGCCTGGGGGGTATTTAGCCAGGCAGGGTGCCCGGGTATTTAGCCAGGGCCGGTCCAGGGGTATATAGCTAGGTAGGCCAGGAGTATATAGCTAGCAGGGCTAGGGGGATATAGCTTCGGGCAGGGCTAGGGGGATATAGCTGGGCAGGGCCAGGGGGATATTAGCTCTCCAGGCAGTGCCAGGAAGCGGTATTATGAGCTAGACCAGGGGGATATAGCTAGCCAGGGCCAGGGGGATTATAGCCAGGCAGGGCCAGGGGGTTATAGACCAGGCAGGGCCAGGGGGATATATGGCCTGGCAGAGGCACTAGGGGGATATAGATTACCCCAGGGCCAGGGGATATAGCTAGCCAGGGACCAGGGGGGATATGCCAGGCAGGGCTAGGGGTTATATATTAGCCAGGGGCAGGGTGGTATATCAACTCGCCCAGGGCACAGGGGTTATACGTAGCAGTGGCAGTGGGTTATTAGCCAAGGGCTAGGGGGATATAGCCAGGACAGGGCCAGGGTGGTATATAGCAGACAGGGCCAGGGGGTATATAGCCAGCACGGGGCCAGGGGGTATATAGCCAGGCAGTAGGCAGGGGGGTATATAGCCAGGCAGGGCAGGGCGGTTAGATAAGCCAGTTAGGGCTAGGGGTATATAGGGACAGGCAGGGCCTGGGGAGGTAATGCTAGCCAGGCAGGGCCAGGGGGTAGTGGTAGTTTAGCCAGGATGGGCCACAGGAGGGGGTATTTAGCAAGGCTGGCCAGGGTGGTATTTAGCCAGGCAGGGCCGATCGGGTTATATTGGCAGGCAGGGCCAGGGGGGTTATATAAGGGAGCAGGGCCAGGGGGCTATATTGTGCAGGCAGGGCAAGGGAGGGGTTTATAGGCAGGAAGGGCCAGGGGGTATATAGGCAGGCAGGGCCAGGGGGTATATAGGCAGGCAGGTACGCCAGGGGATATAGCCAGGCTAGGGCCAGGTGGAGTAGTATATAGCCAGGAAGGGCCAGGGGTTATAGTAGCAAGGGGCCAGGGGGATATAGCAGGCAGAGCAGGGGTATATAGCGTAGCAGGGCTATAGGGGGTATAGCCAGGAGCAGGCCAGGAGATATTATAGCTAGGCAGGGCTGGGGGGATATAGCCAGGCAGGGCCAGGGGGATCATAGCCAGAGCAGGGCCCAGGGGATATAGCTTGTAGGGGCCAGTGGGATATAGCCAGGCAGGACAGGGGGATATACTCAGAGGGGCCAGGGGGATATAGCCAGGTAATGGGGGCACAGGGGATAAAGCAGGCAGGGGCCAGGGGATAAAGCAGGCAGGGGCCGGGTAGGATATAGACCAGGGCAGTTGGGCCCCTGGGGGATATAGCTCTTTAGGACTACGGGACTAGGGGTATAGTAGTAGGAAGGGGCCAGGGTGGCTCTATCAGCTAGGCGAGGGGCGGAGGGGAGAACATGTAGCTAGGCAGGGGCCAGGGGGTATAGCCAGGCAGGGGCACAGGAGGGATATAGCTAGCAGGGCCAGTGGGGATAAAGCTAACCAGGGCCAGGGGAGATATAGCCAGGCAGGAGATATAGGGAGGGGACATTCGCTCAGGCAGTGGGCAGGGTGACATGAGCCAGGCAGGGGCAGGGGGATATAGCTAGATCCAGCCAGGGGGATATAGCCAGGAAGGGGCAGTAAGTAGTTAAAAAAAAACTAAAGATCTTATTCACATGATGGACTTTCCCTCCTTCTTTTCCAGAGTCCGTCCGGAGCCGCCAGCGCGATCTCCAACCAAGTGGGTTGGCCCAGCGGAGCGAGGGCAGGGCCAGGGATAAATAGTTGCCAGGGGCTCCCCCCCCAGGGGGATAATAGCCAGGCTAGGGCCAGGAGTATATAGCTAGCCAGGGCACGCAGGGAGGATATAGCAAGGCAGGGCCACGGGGGTTTTAAGCCAGGCAGGGACTAGGGGGTTATGCAGGCAGGGCCCAGGGGGATATAGCCAGGCAGGGTAGGGTATAGCCAGGACAGGGAGGAGTAGGTATATAGTAGGCAGGGCAGAAGGGGGATATAGCCAGGCAAGGGCATTAGGGGGGATATTGCCAGGCAAGGCAGGGGTTATGTAGATTGTGCTAGCCTGGTTGTACAGGGACGGTGGTTATAAAGCTAGCAGGGCCAAGGGGTATATAGTAGCAGGGCCTCAGGAGGGTATATAGCCTCAGGACAGGGCAACGGGGAGCGTTGGGTATATAGCCAGGCAGGGCACGCCGGGGGTATATAGCAGGCAGAGTCCAGGGAGGTGCGGTTTTTAGCCAGGCAGGGGACCAGGGATGGTATAGAAGCCAGGGCTAAGGGCCAGGAGGTATATAGCCAGCTGAGGCCTAGGGGTTATATAGCTACGGCCAGGATGTATTTAGCTAGCCAGGGCCAGGGGTAGGATATAGACCAGGGCAGAGGCCAGGGGATATAGCTCCAGTGCAGGGCTCAGTGTGGGATTATTAGCCACGAGCAGGACCGAGGGGAATATAGCACTAGGCAGGGCTGTAGGGGTATAGTTGAGATACCTCAGGGCCAGGGTGAGGGGATATAGTAGCCAGGGGCCAGGGGGATATAGCCCGGCAGGAGCCGGGGGATATAGCAGACAAGGGCGGGGGATTATATAGCCAGGCAGGGGCCCAAGGTGGTATATATACTATCTGGGCCAGGAGGTTTATAGACTGTGAGCCAGGACAGGGGTATATAGTCTAGGCAGGGCGAGGGGTATATTAGCACTTGCAGGGGCCAGGGGATAGAGCAGGCAGGGGCAGGGGGTTATAGCCTCAGGCAGGGGCCACGGGGGTATAGTAGCCGGGCAGTGGGGATATAGCTAGACCAGGGCCAGGGATGGCCTATAGCCAGGCAGGGCTCAGGAATTATATGTGTAGGCAGTGGCTAGGGGGATATAGCTAGGCAGGGCTAGGTGGGTGATATAGCCAGGCAGGGCCCAGGCGGGATATAGCCAGGCAAAGGCCAGGAGGTAGTTAGATAGCAGCGAGGCCGTCCGGAGGGTAAGTGCTCGCCGCTGATATGCCCCTTGGTGCAGTCCGGGCGACTGCTCTTCTACTACTATACTGTATCCTTTCATGTCCCCACACAGCAGAGGACCTGTCCTCATTACGTATATCTGTGCTCCTTACATGGAAGGGCAGACCCTGTATCTCATGCATACTGTCCTTACATAGGAGAGCCAGGACACTGTCCTTTATCTATACTGTCCTTACATAGGAGAGACCTGTCCTCATATTATACTGTCCTTACATAGGAGAGCGGACCTGTCCTCATACTATACTGTCCTTACATAGGAGAGATTTGTCCTAATACTATACCGTCCTTATATAGGATAGCAGGTCGGTCCTCATACTATACTGTCCTTATAACCCTCTGCCACTTTTAGTGAATGGAAAGGTTCATATCTAAAAGGATTATAAATTGGAACACAGGTTACGAGACAGAGTCTTAGCTTTTCATTAGATAATGATTACAATACAGTATATTTCTATAAAATCTAGACTTTTTATATGTCTTAGATCTAACTAAAATATTTGCTTCCTTGACAGAAAGGTGAAGTGGATAATCGAATTAAAGGATGAATTCTGTAAACAAATAAAACCTAACACAGCTTTGGTAAGTGTAAAAAAAATACTGCAGTTAAAGGGGATTTGCCGAGACGAAATATTCTTACCTCTCTCCTTAGCACAGGCTGAATGTCAACAAATCAAGCTGAGTCATGAAGCTGCAGGGGAGAGAGGGTGGGGGCGAGTGAGGAGTGAGGAATCCAAGGGAGCGTCTCAAAACTTAAGTGAAATAATAAACAGTACAAGAGTGGATTCACAATACAGCAAGACACAGAGCCTCAGACTGCATTGTCAGGAGGAGCCTTATCTGCTAAGTAGCTAATGTAAACAAACCAAGGAGCTGAAAGAGAGAGGGAGAGGCAGACAGCCAGAGCACAAAGCTGCATAAGGGATCCTGTGACATGTTCACTGAAATAAAAAAACTATAACTTGTGGATTCTGTATACAAAAGACAACACCTATTCTACACAGCAGCTTGAAAGCTCCTTCATGTTCCCTGTCATCAGATAAAGCAGGTATCTAATCACACTACAACTAGTTTATTCTGTATACAAAAGAAAACATATTGCTACCCGGTGCCTTAAAAACTTCTGCAGCTCAGTCTCATCAGATAAGAAGCTCTCTCTGCGCAAGCCCGTCCAGCCTAATAGAAGCTTTGAAGTATCTAAGGGCATGTAAGGAAGGCTGTAGCTCTCTCAGACTGCAATTTTTGTAATCACATATATATAGAAAAGTGATTAAAAACCCATTTTGGAGGATCCCACGTCAACATTACATCAGGGCAAAACGCCTTTAAGTTCCTAATGTATATATTTCACTGATATATTCAAAGAAAGTTACATTTTTTGGCAGAAATATTCTGTGATAGGATTATAGCTGAGCTCAAAATCTTCAAAAAATAGTAAGTGCTGCCCCAACACGTCGTGACTTGTTCAGCAGAAAGCTGGTTGGTGACCGTGCAGCCAGCAGTGAAGCAGAGACGCGGCTGATCGTCAGTCGTCTCCTCTCTGTGGTGTCATTCACATCCTACATCCACATGATAAACCCATGTTGGGCTCTTTCCACGTTTGCTATTAGCAGCTCCTGGACTCCCATTCATCTTTTGTTCTCCATTGGGCTGGTTTACCTTTATTGCAAGAACAATCTATGGGTGGTATATGGGTGGTATATAGGAGAATCTCTTTGGGTCACAGGGGCCTTAGAGAATTGATTGTATAGAACTGTGGACATTTTGAAGGTACTGAGGACTTGGATGATGTGAGTGGCCTAGTTCTTAAGTATTAAGCATCTATTAGGTAGGGAAAAATGTGGCCGTGTTTTCGGAACAATATATATTTAATGTGCATGTTGCTTATGGCTATAGGGGAGGATAACGGGAATATTTGTATGCTCAGTATATGAATCCGTGACACCATATCATCTAAATAGTCCAACATCTGCTCTTCTATTCTTCACACAGATGGATCTGACTGATGGATCTGACTGATGGATCTGACATAGAAGGAATGGATTCTGTGCAGACTCTTCTGATTTTCTGAAACGTCTCAAATCTTTAACAATGATTGTTGCCAAATTCTCTCTCAGGTCTATTAATCAAACCTTCAATCAATAAATTTCCTGCATATTACATTGTGTGCGCTGTATTGTTTTTTTTAATAACTAGCGTAGATAACACAAAAGTTTAAGCAAGATACTTTTTGACATTTTAGCTCCATTTTTAACACTTCTCAAAAAAAAAATAAAAAATTAATGAGTAGAAGCTTCCCGCACCCGGCAGCACTATTACTATTTACGCCAGAAATTTGGCACATAGCTGGGGTACAGTTTCTTGCCCACAAATGGGCTAACAATTGTGTTGCATCTGACTCCAACAAACCTGAGCTACAGTCCAGCAAATGAAAGGTCAAGCTGTAGTAAATTCCCCACTACATGTCTGAGATACAATTCCTATTACTGTAGTGTATATGGCTGTTATAGAGGGGCGCGCTTCAGCACATTAGCCGCGTATTGTGCTGCAGGGAAAACTGACAGCATCCTCCCAGCCCCTCTTACCTGAGTGCAGGATCTCAGTGAGAAGACCCAATGATGTGCGGAGTCTGAGGCTACTTCCAATTTCCCTTTATCATAGTTCGCTGGATAAGGCAGCAAAGAGCATAATGCTTTTCCATTCAACTGGATGTTAGGGAGCGTCCATCATAGTATGCCTCGGAGGTATACGTTGGTGACTACTCCCACATATAGCTCCAACTGAAAATGAAAGCCAGAGTGTCAAGAAAACATTACAAGCAATGCCTTGTGGGAAGAAATATTCAAATTAGTTATTTTTTAAGTGCCACCTACAAGTAGCCGCACTGTAACTCCACATCTGACCCATTGACTTACAGCTGTATACACATGTGTGGATGGTATGGCTGATATTCCTAGTCATGTTTCCAGGATCTTTTATGGGTCAGACACTGACATACTGGTAGCTCACTACAGAGGGGACCAGAGAGACGGTTTTGTGTTAATTCATATGCTGCAGGGGAAATATATAGCAGCCCACCGGTGTATCTCAAATAGGGCCATGGTCGGTTTAAAACTGGTTCAATTGAACTTGGAAAAAAATTTCTCCAGCCATAACCGGGACATCATCCCCAACCCTATCCTTTACCCTATATTGGGCTTAGGGTTAGGATTTTTAATTACTTTTAAGGATTAACTTACGATTCCTCAGTGCCTCTGGTGCGGCCTCACTTTGCAGTCCATTATCACCTCCCCGCTCCCGATGCAGCCTCACTTCCACTCGGACGCCCCCTCCTTGCTACTGGTGAGGTCTCACTTCTGGATCCCATGCCAGCTCATCTCTCCTGTTGACATGTCACTAGAAATTGTCATTAAAATATTGTTTTAGTGGAAGCGTCCCCGCACCATAAGGCTGCATCAGGAGCAATCAGGGAATGGTACGTTAGCCCTTATAGGTTAGTAAAAATTCCTTACCCTAAGCCCAGCAGGGTCAGTCAGTTGTTATTTGACAAAATTAAATTCTTGAATTGGATCGCTTGGATATGGGTAGAATCTGACAGAGTGCAACACTATAGGTTACATTTTACGACTGCAAAGTCAACTGTCTGAAAATGGCCCCAATTACTGTGTATCACATCACACAATCCTGGCATGCAACAATAGAGAGAAATTCACTCATTTGCAAAACATAACACTGTTAAAAAATGTTCATGCAACTCTCATGTTACAAACTTGCATAAGGTCTCCTGATGTCCACTGTATTCTCTATGCATGTACTATGGATCCGTAATGCGATGACCATAAGCTTTTTCCATAGTGTATAGTAGTTGTTGGTGCCCACAAGAGCTGCTGCTTATACTCACAGACTGGAAGTCCTCCACCCGGGAGTAAAACAGCCTCGACTGAAAAATGACCACAAAATCTATAAAGAAGTGCTTCTCCTCCAAATGATCCCCACTGAATGCTCCTTGGTGGACACCACTTGGTCTGCAGTCCACTCCATTTTCTTTGTGGGCCTCCCAATAGCCTCTTGCTAATAGAGAGATTATTAAAAGAACCCACTGAAGGCATGAGAAGTGTCCATCCAGTGAGTCCTGCTCCTGTAAGGTGTGATTCCACTTACTTTGGTTGCACAGTGGCAGCCCACCACCTCTTCTACACCTATGATACGTTCGTTTTGACGGCTCTGATACCGGGAACCCTTTAACATGCAGGCAATTGGGGACCACGGTATTTTTAATGCTTTCATGCCCTTAACCATTCAACCTTAAAGGGGTTGTCTCACTACATTGATTCCTCTCACCTCAGTCCTGTTTTCTTGGTTTCATTTTGAATTCAGGGGTGTGTTTACTGGCTTCTACTAGGCTGCAGTATAAGCCAGGTCTGTAGCTATAGCAATCAGTGCTGACAGCCTATCAGGAGAGATCACACAGGTCTGTAGCTATAGCGACCTGAGGAACCGATGCAGCCCATACAAGAGGGGATATCTAGGAATAGGTAGGACACAGTTAATGGACATATATTGCAAAGTGACCTGTTTCTGCAAGATCTTTAACATAAAAAGCAGCAATCCATGTAGTGAGACAACCCCTTTAATGCCCTTACCATGAGCCAATCACCTTTCTACATCAACCATATGGTCACATATGAAACACATAAACCCAGCCTCATCTCCTGCACCCTCCCCTAATGTGGTCCTCTGAAACTTATAATGTTTTTACTTACTCTCTGGAGGGGGAAAGGGTGACACGGACGAGGCCCCAGGGGGGGAGCCTGAACGAGGGCCGAGGGGGGAGCCTGGAAGAGGCCAGAGGAGGGAGCCTGGAAGAGGCCAGAGGAGGGAGCCTGGAAAAGGCCCGAGGAGGGAGCCTGGAAAAGGCCCGAGGGGGGAGCCTAGAGGAGGCCCAAAGGAGGAGCCGGGAGTAGGACCGAGGAGGAGCCTAGAGGAGAACCAAGGAGGAGCCTAGATGAGAACCAAGGGAGGGCTTAGAGGAGGAAAGAGAGGGGGCCTGGAGGAGGACAGAGCGGGAGTCCCCTTTTATGAGGCTTTTTCCTCAATAGCATCACTATGGCTCTGCTGGGTCAGGTTTCAGGAGTTCTGGAATATTTGACAAAAAGGGAGAGGAGGATAAAAGACCCTCCTGATGCTTCTGGGCTCATGGGAATGGAGTCTATTGGTGTTTTTATCTTTATGTTTAGTATCGTCATTGAGATTGGCACAATAGAATATACTTACGCAATGCTTATATGCACACCACATCTTTGTCAGGCTCTTTAAGAACCCTTCAAGTAGCTAGATACTAAAAGAAAGAAAAGGATCAGTCACTGCAGGTATAATAATAAGTATAGGAACCAATCCCAGAAACATTGATGTGTAACATAAAATTACATGAGAAACTAGAATGATAAGAGCTGAACTAATGCAGCCACAGGATGGACAATAAAGTAGGTATAATAACCATCACCAGTAACATAATGATCGTACATATCAGCAATTTTACATTTACGAGGTTTGAATAAAAAATTATTATATATATATGGATTCAAATATCAAGATGAAATAAATTGCTGGTTTCACTTACATTCAGCGCATGGATCATGCAGTCACTTTCTCCCTTGGGCTCGATCGCTTCCTCACAGTCAGTCCCTTTATCATCTGTCACAAGGAAGCAACAAGTCAGCACAACAGGCATAAAGGTAACATCTATACGATCCAGCAGTAGTGTAGTATCTACATACCCTCGGCGAGGCTCAGACCGGCCAGGACACAGAATAGGAGGAACTTCATGGTTGGAGATGCTTGAGCTCATTGTATGGATTGTCCCAGTCGACGACCTTATTTTATAACCCAAATTTGGGTGCCATTTTCCCGGCAGTGTAAGAATTGTAATCTGCTGATTGGCAAATACTTTTCTATGATAGAAATAAATAATTGCATTTTTTCATATTTCTACTCATTTTTTTCTCCATTTAAGTCTTAAGAAATGATAATACGGTTTTATAGTACCATATAGAAAAACCAAAAAGCATAGGTTTTATCATTTCAAATTCATCTGTGAACATTTTAGCATCCGAGGTCTTGAACTTAAAGGGCTAATAAGGATGTCAAAGGAAAACTGAAGATCTGCTGATTTTAAAACAATAATTTTTCACTCATTTAAAGACAATAGAAAATTCATCCCAACGTGACCTTTCCCCAGTAGAAGAACAAGGAAGCCACCAGTATTTGTTTGATATGTGCAGGTGTACACATAAGTGTAGGAAGAGTTTTTTGGTGGAAGATGAAAGCGGAGGTGAGGATCGTGGCCAGATTTCCATTGGCACAGAATGATACAGAATACCACATCTGGGAGATGTTCTGCCCGATTCCTGTTTCTACAGTAGCTGAGAACAAAAAATCGACAAAGAAGAAGAACCATCTTCACTATACTCAGAATCATGTGTCAAAGTAGAGATCTACAGCCAAAATGTATAACACAATCCCAGCAGGTACAAAGTCTTACAAAATGGGAGAAGTTGGAAAATAGGGCAATAGAACAAACGAAGGAGATCTGTGGCGCTGACTGGTCGGGTATAAATGGAGTTATGTTGCAGATACTTAAACAGGAGGGCAGTGGGAAAGCATTGAAAAGCTATAAAAGATAAAAATAGAACCTGCAAAGCAATGATAATGACACCAAAGCTGGAGACAAAGGCAGATGCCAAAAAGCGTAAAATTAAACCCAACTGTTTTTTTTTAACTATATAAAATAACAAAGGATGTTTGAAAACTAGTGAGGGGGGTGTTGTAGAGGGCGATGAGGAGAAAGCAAATCTATTAGGCTTGGTTCACATCTGCTACGGAGGTTCCATTAATAGGGTCCATCGGGCAGTGTAGGTGTTCATCGTGAATGGATCCCATGGCTTCAGTTTTATACCCAGGCGACAGAGGTTCCAAAAGAAATCTGCGACACGGATGTGTACCAGGCCTTAAACAATTTTTCTCTACCATATGTACAGAGGAAAATGACCTTCCTGTTGATGGGCAGAGAGATGAGGTAAACTCCACCTTAAGTGTTTCAGGAAGGAGTGCAGCTCCGCCTTAAGAAGATTAAAATAGACATATCAGCGGGTCCTGATGATATACACCTCTGGGTCCAGAGGGAATTACGTCATGTGGCAGGCCCCTATTCTTTATATTTATGGACTGTATAGTAACCAGGTATGTCCCAAAGGATTGGCACATAGCAAATGTGGTGCCAATATTCTACAAGTGTCAACTGCTGCAGGGGTGTCACAAGGGGGCCTTATTTGTTCTGTCCATGAGATTAAGGACGACTGCCCAAGTAGTAGGCTTGGGATTCCTTACTGGAGCTAATAATTTGCTATATATATAAGGCTTTCCTGTTAATAGGTGGTGCTCCACCAGACTTGATAATAGAAAAGGAGTTATTCCTTCTTTCAGAAGCAAAAAGGGTCAAATGATGGTTATAAATCAGGTTTTTAAATAGTGTGTATAGAGGTTAAGAGTTATATATAATAAAAGTTACGTTTTAGTGTTTAACAGATAGAGAACTGATAGAGTTTAAGTTTGCCTATGGCAAAATAGTAAATATAGTGATCACAAGTCACTCTCTGTTCTCTTGCGAGATTCCCAATTTTTTGGAGATTATGTGACAAATATTCAAAAAGGGGTCAAAAAGAGATCCTGGAAACTATAGGCCGTTAAGTGTCAGCTTGGTAGTAGATAAATTGTTTGAAAATTTTCTAAGAGATGCTATCCTGGGGTATCTCACTGAAAATAAATGTATAACACCACTCCAGCATGGGTTTATGAAGGATCAGTCCTAACAAATTAATCTCACCAGCTTCTTTGAGGAGGTTAGTTCTAGACTGGATCAGGGTAAGGCATTTGATGTCAGATATCTAGATTTTTCTAAGGTATTTGCTACTGTGCCACATAAAAGGTCGGTAAGTAAAATGAGAATGCTTGGACTGGGGGAAAATGTTTGAAAGTGGGTAAGCAACTGGCTCAGTGATAGAAAACAAAGGGTGATGATTAATGGTACAATTTCAGACAGGATCCCTGTTACTAGTGGGTTCCACGGGTCATTGTTGGAGATTTCACTCTTTCTAATAGGCACCACAGGGGTCAGTAATGGGCCCTATTTTTTAATATATTCATTAATGATCTTACACATGTAGAATATCGATCTTTGCAGATGATACTAAGCTCTGTAAAGGAATCCACACAACAGAGGATAATGTTTTATTAAAAAGGGATCTCGATAAGTTTGAGGTCGGAGCAGAGAAGTGGCAGATGAGGTTTCTTTGTGAAAATACATGCCGCAGTTCACAATGTGGCATGAAAAATGCTATGTGTACGCAGCTCTACTGAGCAAAAGGTAACACAGAGGCACCGGATGTTTTAGGGCCCTAGCAATGCTCCTGTAGCATGTCATTTATACCGCACAGTAAAAATAAAAATCACTACTAGGATTGCTTGTTTTGTTCAAAACGTCTCACAAAAACCTTAATGAAAAGTGATCAAAGCATCATGTGCACCCAAAGGGAAACTAATAAAAATGTCAACTCATCCCGCAAAAAGCTAGCCCATAATCAGGTCTCTATACAGAAAAATAAAAAAAAAGTTACAGCTGTCAGAATATGTAGACACAAAAAAGCAATTTTTTTATAATTGCATTTCTATTGTGTAAAAGTAATAAAACACAAAAAATATATATAAAATGTATATCCTTGCAATTGTACCGTCCGCATAATATTATGTCAATTATACAGCACGGGGAACGCTGTGAAGTTGAAGCCTTTATAGCCCAGGAGGTCATGACCGATCCCTGCGTCTGCACCTTCCCATAGAGAGTCTCTATCTTGCTGTGCGGATTATAAAGTTACAGAGTTTATATAATCTCCTTAGTATTAATTGTGAGCGGCGTTCATTCTGATGCTTTATTCAAGTAAATTCAGCTTCCACCCGTGTGTCCATTATAACTTCATCATGAACAGGACACGAGAAAATAATGACGACAGAAGGGATAACATCCATCTTTCTGCGCACCCCAACCATGGCACCCATTGCTACTGTCCTCACCCACCTACTACAAGTGGTTGGAGAGGATAGAGGGAGCTCAGTACCTGGTCAGAAATTCCCAGTGGTCACGGTTATGTCCATTGGCTCACACTCCGGTCAGTCGCCTGGTGGGGGCCTGCAACCCACCAGAGTGCCCAGCACAGGCAGTGTGACTACGTCATCACGCCGTCTGCGCGGCATGATGACGTCATGCCACCTATGCCGGGAGGAAGACGAAGCCGAGCGTGAGCTTCTGGGAGCAGAGGAAAGGTGAATACTGGTGTTTTTATTTTTAATTGCCACTTTGCCTAATATTTCGGGGACCCCGTGCCGGTATATATGTGGGGAGCCCCGTGCCTGGGTAATACTGGGGAGCCCCCGTGCCCGGCTATATATGTGGGGAGCCTATGCCCCGCTTATACTGTGGGGAGCCCTGGCCCGGCATATACTGGGGATCCCTGTGCCCCGGCTATTTCGTGGGGAGCCCTGTGCCTGGGTTATAATGGGGGACCGTCCCGGCTTATATATGGGGAGCCCCGGCCCGGTATTATATGGGGGGCCCTGGCCTGGCTATAATACTGGGAGCCCTGTGCCTGGGTAATATACTGGGGAACCCTGTGCCTGGTATATATCTGTGGAGCCCCGTGCCTGGTTATATGTGGGGGCCCTGGCCCGGCTTATACTGTGGGGGCCCGTGCCCGGGGTATATATGTGGGGAGCCCGTGCCCCGGCTATATACTGTGGGGGGCCCCGTGCCGGCTATATAATGTGGGGAGCGCGTGCCGGGTATACGTGGGGAGGGCCCCGTGCCTGGCTATATTACTGGGGAGCCCCGAGCCTGGCTTATATGTGGGGAGCCTGTGCCTGGGTGTATACTGTGGGGGCCCCTTTTCCTGGCATATATTCTGGGGAGCCCTGTGCCTAGCTATAATATGGGGAGCCCCGGCCCGGCTATTAAAGGGGGCCCCGTCCTGGCTATACCCTGTGGGTAGCCCCGTGCCTGGCTATACACTGTGGGGGGGCCCGTGTGGCTGTATACGTGGGGAGCCTGTGCCGGCTTTAAAATGTGGGGAGCCCGTGCCTGGTTTTACTGTGGGCAGCCCCTTTCCGGCTATTTACTGTGGGAGCCTCTGGCTGGCTATATACGTGAGGAGCCCCCTGGCTGGTATATACGTGGGGAGCCTGTGCCCGGCTATATACTTGGGGACCCCGTGCCCGGCTTATACTGGGGGGGCCTGGCCCGGGATATACTGTGGGGGCCCTGTGCCTGGCTATATACGTGGGGAGGCCTGTGCCTGCTATATACTGTGGGGGGGCCGTGCCCGGCTATAACTTGGGAGGGCCCGGCCTGGCTGTATACTGGGGGGCCCCGGCCTGGCTATATCTGTGGGGAGCCCCGTGCCTGGTATTACTGGGGGAGCCCTGTGCCTGGGGTTTTTACTGTGGGGAGCCCCGTGCCCGGTATATACTGTGGGAGCCCTGTGCCTGGAATCTGTGGGGAGCCCGGCCCGGCTATTACTGTGGGGGCCCCGGCCTGGTATTATTGTGGGGAGCCTGTGCCTGGCATATACTGTGGGGAGGGCCCGTGCCCGGCTTATACTGGGGGGGGCTGTGCCTGCTGTATACTGTGGGGACCTGTGCCTGGCTATATACTGTGGGAGCCCCGTGCCTGGGTATATACTGTGGGGGAGTCTGTTTCCTGGCGTATACTGTGGGGGGCCCTGTGCCTGGGTATGTACGGGGGAGCCCTGGGCCGGCATATACTGTGGGGGAGGCCCGTGCCTGGCTGTATACTGTGGGGACCCTGTGCCTGGTATATACTGTGGGGAGCCCTTGCCTGGCTATTACGTGGGGGGCCCTGTGCTGGCTGTATAGTGGGGAGCCCTGTGCTGGCATATAATGGGGCCCTGTGCCCGTATTATCTGGGGGGCCCTGTCCCTGGTATATATACTGGGGAGCCCTGTGCTGGCTATATCTGTGGGGAGCCTGTGCCTGGCTATATACTGTGGGGGCCTGTGCTGGTTATACTGTGGGGAGCCCCGTGCCTGGCTATATACTGTGGGGAGCCTGTGCCTGGCTATATATGTGGGAAGCCTGGCCGGGTTTTATACTGTGGGAGGCCCGTGCCCGGGTGTAACGTGGGGAGCCCCGTGCCTGGCTATATACGGGGGAGCCCTGTTGCCCGGGTATATCTTGGGGGAGCCCTGTGCCGGTAAAATACTGTGGGGGGCCCTGTGCCTGGCTGTAACTGGGGGAAGCCCTGTGCCTGGCTTATCTGTGGGGGGGCCCCGTGCCCCGGTATATTTGTGGGGGGCCCGTGCCTGGCTATTACGTGGGGAAACCCTGTGCCTGGTTTTGTATCTGTGGGAGGCCTGTGCCTGGCTGTTTACTGTGGGGGGGCCCTGTGCCCGGCTAATACTGTGGGGGGGCCTGTGCCCGGGTATTACTGTGGGGAGCCCTGTGCCTGGCTAAATAAGTGGGAGCCTGTGCCTGGTGTATACTGTGGGGGGCCCTGTGCCTGGGTGTTACTGTGGGGAGCCCCGTGCCTGGGTGTATACTGTGGGGGGCCCCGTCCTGGTATGTATACGTGGGGAGCCCCGTGCCCCAGTATTTTTTCTGGGGGCCCTGTGCTATAAACGGGGGCCCCGTGCCTGGCTATACACTGGGGGGGAGCCCTTCTGGGATATACTGTGGGAAGCCCGTGCCGGCTGTATAAGTGGGGAGGACTGTGCCTGGCTGTATACTGTGGGGAGGACTGTGCCTGGCTGTATACTGTGGGGAGCCCTGTGCCTGGCTGATACTGTGGGAACCCCGTGCCTGGTGTATATGTGGGGACCCCGGGCCGGTATATACTGTGGGGAGCCTTGCCTGGGCTGTTACTTGGAAGCCCTGGCCTGGCTGTTACTTGGGGAGCCCTGTGCCCGGCTATCCGTGGGGGGCCCTGTGCCTGGCATATACTGTGGGGGCCCTTTTCCCGGTTTTATATTGGGGAGGCCTGTCCTGGCTGTTCTGTGGGGACCTGTGCCTGGCTATATATGTGGGGGGCCCGTGCCTGGCTATATACGTGGGGGCCCTGTGCCCGGCTATATATGTGGGGGGGCCCTGTGCCTGGTGTTTTGTGGGAAGCCCTGTGCCTGGCTGTATCTGTGGGGAAACCTGTGCTGGGTTACTTGGGGAGCCCTGTGCCCGGCTGTATACTGTGGGGGCCCCCGTGCCTGGGTATATATACTGGGGAGCCCTGTGCCTACTATAATTTCTGGGGGCCCTTGGCTAGCTATTCTGGGGAGCCCTGTTTCCTGGCTATACCTGGGGGAAACCTGTCCTGGCTTTTATATGTGGGAAGCCCCCGTGCCTGGCTGTATACGTGGGGAGGACTGTGCCGGCTGTAAAGTGGGGAGGCCCCGTGCCTGGGTGTTACTGTGGGGAGCCCTGTGCCTGGGTATACTGTGGGAAAACCCTGTGCCTGGTGTTACTGTGGGGAGCCCCGTGCCTGGGTATTTACTGTGGGGGCCCTGTGCCTGGCTGTATACTGTGGGGGGCCCCGTGCCTGGCTGTTACTGGGGAAGCCTGTGCTTGTCTAATAATGTGGGGAGCCCCCTGCCTTGGGTATATAATGTGGGGACCCCGTCCCCGGCTATTATGTGGGGGCCCCTGCCTGGCTGTATACTGTGGGGAGCCCTGTGCCTGGTGTTACTGTGGGGACCCCGGGCCCGGTGATACTGTGGGGAGCCTGTGCCCGGCTATATAGTGGGAGCCTGTGCCTGGCTATATAGGGGGGGCCCCGGCCGGGTATATTTTGGGGGCCCTGTGGTGTTATTGGGAAGTTGCCTTTTTATCTTAAAATTTTTCTCTTTACTTAATTTTTTTAACTTTTACCCTTCCCCCATATATACTTTTTTTAAATTTTCCTTTCTATATATTTAACCTTTCCTTTAATTTCCCCTTTTCTTATATTAACCCTTCTTTTCAAAAAAATTTAAAACCCTTTCCTATAAAATTAAACCCCCCCAAAAAACAAAAAACCCCCCTATAAAAAATTTCCTTCCCTTATATTACCTTCCCCCCCTTTTTGGGGACCCTGTGCCCGGGTATATACTGTTGGGAGCCCTGGCCGGCTGTATATGTGGAGAGCCCTTGCTGGCTATATTGTGGGGAGCCCTGTGCCCGGATATATATGGGGAGCCCTGTGCTGGGTAATATACTGTGGGGAGCCCTGTGCCTGGCTAAATGTGGGAGCCCCGTGCCTGGCTGATATGTGGGGAGCCCTGTGCCGGTAATACTTTTGGGGGGCCCGTGCCTGGCTATTTTACTGTGGGGGCCTGTGCCTGGGTTTTACTGTGGGGACCCTGTGCCCGGTATATACTGTGGGGAGCGCTGTGCTGGCTGTATACTGGGGGAGCCCTGTCTGGCTATAATTTTCTGGGGGGGGCCTTGCCTGGCTGTATACTGGGGGAGCCGTGCCTGGCGTATACTGTGGGGGGCCCCGTGCCCGGGGTGTATACTGTGGGGAGCCCCCGTGCCTGGGGTATATATACTGGGGGGCCCCGTGCCTAGCTATATAAACTGGGGAGCCCCGTGTGGCTATATACTGGGGGGGCCCTGTGCCTGGGGTTACACGTGGTAGCCCTGGCCCGCTATACATTTTGGGGGGCCCCCTTTCCTGGTGTATACTGGGGGACCCCTTTCCTGGCTATATACTGTGGGGGGCCCTTGCCTGGCTATTACTGTGGGGGGCCCTGTGCCCGGGGGATATAAATGTGGGAGCCCCCTGGGGGCTAAACTGTGGGAGCCCTCTGCCCGGGGTATTACTGTGGGGAGCCCTGTGCCTGGCTTATACTGTGGGGGGGCCTGTGCCTGGGGTGTATACTGTGGGGAGCCCCGTGCCCCGGCATATACCGTGGGAGCCCCGTGCCTGGGGTAATATGTGGGGAGCCCTTTCCCGGCTATATAACGGGGGCCCTGTGCCCAGCTATATACCTGGGGAGCCCTTCCCTGGCTATATACTGGGAGCCCCTGTGCCCGGCTTTTAATGTGGGGGGCCTGTGCGGTATATACTGTGGGGGAAACCCTGTGCCTGGGTATATACTGTGGGGAGCCCTGTGCCTGGCTATATACGTGGGGGCCCTGTCCTGGTGTATACTGTGGGGAGGCCTGTGCCTGGGTTATACTGTGGGGGGCCCCCGTGCCTGGTATAAACGTGGGGAGCCCTGTGCCTGGCTATATATGTGGGGAGCCTGTGCCTGGCTATATACTGTGGGGGGCCCCGTGCCGGCGTATACTGTGGGAAGCCTGTGCCTGGGTGTTACTGTGGGAGCCCTTGCCGGCTGTATACTGGGGGAGCCCCGTGTGGCTTATACTGTGGGGAGCCCCGTGCCCCGGCAATTTACGGGGGGCCCCCTGCCTACATAAATTTTCTGGGGAGCCGTGCCCAGCTATATACTGGGGAGCCCTGTGCCTGGCTATACACTGTGGGGAGCCTGTGCCTGGCTATATACTGTGGGGGGGCCCATGCCCCGGGCGTATTCTGTGGGGAGCCCTGTCCCGGTGTATACTGTGGGGGCCCCGTGCCGGCTTATACTGTGGGAAGCCCTGTGCCTGGCGTATACTGGGGGGAAAACCCTGTGCCTGGTGTATACTTGGGGACCCGTGTGGTGTTACTGTGGGGGGCCCCGTGCCTGGTGTATCTGTGGAAGCCCCGTCCTGGCTGTATACTGTGGGGGGGCCCCGTGGGTATATCGTGGGGAGCCCGTGCCTGGCGTATACTGTGGGGAGCCCTGTGCCGGCTGTATACTGTGGGGGGGCCCGTGCTGGTATATCTGTGGGGAGCCCCTGGCCTGGCTGTATACTTGGGGAAGCCCCGTGCCTGGCTGATACTGTGGGGAGCCCCGTGTGGCTGATACTGTGGGGGGCCCTGTGCCTGGCTGTTACTGTGGGGGGCCTGTGTTGTCTATATAATTGGGGAGCCCGTGCCTGGCTATATACTGTGGGGAGCCCTGTCCCCGGGTTATACTGGGGAGCCCTGTGCCTGGCTAATAGTGGGGAGCCCTGTGGCTGGCGTATACTGTGGGGAAAAACCCCGTGCCGGCTGTTTTACTGTGGGAGCCCCTGCCTGGCTATATACTGTGGGGGAGCCCCCGTGCCTGGCTGTTTCTGTGGGGGGGCCCCGTGCCGGGTGTATACTGTGGGGAGCCCGTGCCCCGGCATATATATGGGGGAGCCTTGCCCAGCTATATATATGGGGGGGCCCGTGCCCAGTTATACTGGGGGCCTGGCTGGGTTACACGTGGGGGCCCCGTGCCTGGCATATACTGTGGGGAGCCCCATGCCTGGCTGTTTCTGTGGGGGCCCTGTGCCCGGCTGTATACGTGGGAAGCCTGTGCTGGCTGTATATGTGGGGAGCCTGTGCTGGCTATATACTGGGGGGCCCATGCCTGGGGTATACTGTGGGGAGCCCCGTGCCTGCTGTATACTGTGGGAAGCCCTGTGCCCGGCTGATACTGTGGGAAGGCCCCTGCTGGCTGTATACGTGGGGAGCCCCGTGCCGGCTATATTTCTGTGGGGACCCTGTGCCTGGCTTATATTGGAAAAACCCCCGTGCCTGGCTGTATACTGTGGGGAGCCCTGTGCCGGGGGGTTTAATGTGGGAAGCCCCGTGCTTGTCTATATAAGGGGGAGCCCCTTTTGTGGTATATAACGTGGGGAGCCGTCCCCGGGTATTACTGGGGGGGCCCTTGCCTGGCTTATACTGGGGGAGCCCTGGCCTGGCTGTATATGTGGGGAGCCCGTGCCCGGTGTATACTGTTGGGGGGGCCCGGGCCGGCTATATATTGGGGAGACCTGTGCTTAGCTAAATACTGCGGAAACCTGTGCTTAGCTATATACTGGGGGGGACCTATGATTTTCTATATACTGGTCTATAGATCTACTTGTCTACTTTGAGGGACCGATCTAGACTTACCTCTTTACCTACTGGGGGCCTATATAGCTATAAAGGAATGATGGGTGACTCCTCATCCCTCACAGCAGGCACCTGGCTTTTCTATCATAGGAAAGTGGGTTGCTGTGAAGGATGAAGCATAACCATGATTTCTTATATAGGTCACCATTGGGTAGGTAGGTACATAACCCCTCCACCCTCCAGGTAGGTATATATGTGCTGGAAAGTGAGGATTCTAAAATGTTTGTGTGGTAAATTCTGCAGAGATGAGTTGTGGGGCGGGAGAAGTCAATGGTGGTCTGGGGGGGGGTGACTCTCCTGTGATCACTTTTTGTAATTTCACTGTATCACTTTATGTTGCAGAACCTACATAAACTAGTATCTACCACTATCTGGTCACTGGATGGTGGGGATATAGGTCTGCAAGCCCACATACAACTAGACTACCCTACCTGGTCAGTATGGTGGGTTTATAGGTTGCAGAGCCTATATACAACTAGTATTACACATTGGTCACTGTAAGGTGGTGATATAGGTCGCAGGTCCCTTTAAGAGTAATTATGAGGGTTTAGTACTGTAGGTTTTTTTTAGTAACCAAAATAGTCTGGTTATTTGCTCTGTTATAGGGTTTGATATTTGGTAACTGTAGACTATTTTTTGGGGTACTATTGTACACAGCGGTGAGAGTTTTGGAAAAAATAATTTGTCAGGTGATTCTCATTCTACACTGCACTGCTGAGGTGATGTAAAGGATCTATGTGGACTACGTGGAAAATAATCGAATAGGAACATACACTATTTTCTATAGAAGTACATGCCACAGTTCATGATGTGGCGTAAGAAGTGAAACCCGCACTACTAAGCAAACCATAACACAGAGGGCCCGGACCCCGGATGTTTTGGGACCCTAACAACTCCCCTGACATAATGTCTAGAGTATTGGTTAAAGAGGGGCAAGAGGGAAACAGCGCAATGCATTGGCATATTAAGAGAAAGGACAAACATGATGGAAACCTTTACATATGTTACAGTAGGGAAGAGGAGAAAGGGAGGACATGATGGAAACCCTATTTTACAGGATGGTGGAAGGGAAGGGAGGGACATTATGAAAACCTTCAGATATTATACAAGGTAGAAGGAGAAGGAGGACACGGTGGAAACCTTTACATATGTTACAGGAGGAAAGAAGGGAAAGGGGACATGTACAGTATTTCTATGTGTTAGTGAAGAGACTTCTCTATGTTACAGATGTTTAATGAGAATATATGTATGACTGACCCATCAGAGGATGCCCCAGGGGGACCATTGTGTGACCCAAAATAAGGCCTATAATAAAACAGGGCCGGCCCAGGGATCTGAGGCTGAAAACACCACAACAGACCTGTAGATGGATTTGGAAATGATTTATTGATTGGATTGAACATAAGATTTATAAGAAGCAGTTTTGTCAGTCAAGAAAAATCAAGAGAAGAATCATGATTGTGTTTCTTTTTTATTGCTTTCTTCATTTCTGTTTGTCCACTAAACCTAGAAATAGAAATAGGCATAACGAAAGAGATTGAAGTATAAACCTCTGAGAAAGACAAATGTTGTCTACAATCCATACGACAGCTACATTATCAGGGAGGACCAAAGAGCTGCGCCTCCAAAGGCTGCACTGTAAGAAGCCGCAGCCCTCTGGTCACCTGATCTCCTGGGCTGGACACAGAGCTTTTTCCTGTGTGTAAAGAAACAGAACTACTGAGCTTCCTGTCATCAAACATCTGATGTAGAACTTCAGGAAGCAGAAAATGTCATGAAAGAACTAAGGTGCTGAGCTATGGGGGAGAGATTATTCAGAGAAGGTTGTTTCCCCTGGACCATTCCATGTTTAGGGAGAGCCGGTTACTATTCGTCATATCCCCACTTAATACTAAGTGACTTCTCACACACTATATGCTCTGCTGCCTTTGTTTCCAGATTACATACAGAGTCCTTGTAATCAGAGACCAACTACACAAGGTGCAATTTATCAAAGATACTTCATAGTGAAGAGGTGAACTCTAGAGGAAGATGCTCTGCAGAAAGAGTCACCACTAATGTATGAAAGATGCAGCTTTATACAAAATCAAGTTGTAATAAAGGAAACTATGATCGTGGTTTACCAGGTTTAGTGTATAGCTGGGTCCTGTTCTTGAAATTGAGAACTTAACCACTTGTGTTTTCCTTCCCACTGAAAAGAAACAAGACACATTATGGAGAAGAAGCAAAAATAACCATTCGCTCAAACATTGTTCTTTAATTAAAGAACTGAACTCACAACAACCGAAGTTTCTTCATCCACCTGAAACAGGACACATTATGGGGATAAAGCAGAAATCCTCTTATTTATTATCTACCATTATTCTTATTATCTTCATGCAGGAATTGTGGAGAGTGCAGTTCTAGGAACACCTTCACATCCCCTTCTCAGTATTAGTACAGATACACACTCACTTATGTGTTTTATTTATTATTCATCTTCATTTATTTTTGGAACCATATCCAGTCTTAGGGATATAGTTAAATGCAAACGTGCAGCTTTATATAGAGAGAATACATAAAATTTTTTTTATAAGAACCTGCGTTATTCAGGATTCATGAAGTGTCCACACTGGTCCATAGTGCTAATGTCTGATCGCTGCTTCCCTTCAGTTCGTGCTCGGCCATTCTGTGTCTTTCCTTCGCTGTAAATATTACATTTGCGGCTCTCCCGGCTCTTGCAGCTCACACGGCTGTAAACTTTGTTCTGCATTTTCTCTATATAAAGCTGAACGTTTGCATTAAACTTTATGCCACAGAGGAGATATGGTTACAAAAATACATGAAGATGAATAATACTGTATATAGAACATATAACTGAGCGTCTATCTACACTAAGACTGTTCTGATGAAGCAACAATAACCATTCGATCAGAAACTGTTCTTGCATTAAAGAAAAGAACTCACAAGAGGCAAAGCTTCTCCTCCACCCACCCGAAAAGAAACAAGACACATTATGGAGATAAGACAAAAGGAACCATCAGCTCAAAAAGATATAAAGATACCAAGAGACAATACAAGTGTTGGTTACACAGCTCAACTTTCTCAGGAGGCATCTCAATGGCTTACACTTCTTACTTGAAATCCAGACAATATTATTCCAAAGTCTTGTAACTTCTGCTGTTAGGAACATATATCCTAACAAGTGCACTTTATGTCGGATGGACCTTTTCAGCTCATTGAAGGCCATCATGTGGGGCAGTGCTTTGGCATGAGGAAGGTATGATTGCTCATGTTGCCCTTAGTCCCTCATACAGTCTGTGCATCTTGTCGCTTCACATCCCTTGTTTACACCTGAAGATATGTTGCCGACCAATGAGCCTTTCTATGCCTGCAAAACCAATCAGATCAGCCGCCCTACAAGCTTCAACTCCTAAGTCAGCTGATCGGAGGGATCTTACACCGGCCAGTGCCCAGGAGTCGGCTCTTCTGATGGAGCCCAATCACTAACTCATGTAAAAGACCTAAAGTGTTTGGAATTACATTTTCTGCAATCCAGACATTAGCTCTGTCTTGTTAAGCCAACCATACACGATAGAGCTGTCGGCCAAACACTAAGGGCGACATGTATGATCGGGATTTGCGCCCGATTTCTGGTGGAAACTGCGCCTCACCGGTCCGAATCCACTGTCGGACGCAGTGATGCGGTGTTAGGCTCAACCATCGCCACTTTCGGATGCACCTAATATGAAGGGGTGTGCACTGGGGGCGCTGTGGGCGTTCTGGGGCGGGACGCACCACATTGGAATACTCCAAGGCATGCATGATCGCGGCTCGGCAAAGTGCGGTGCATTGCAGCTCCGACAGGCAGACCTAGTTGAAGCTGGTCTAAATGAGCCGGAGGAGGCGAAGTGAAGCGAGAATGTAAAATTAGAGAAAAATATATAAGATCGCAAAAGAAATCCATCTCAGCTCTGTGAGCCATGGAGTATGATTCCAAAAATCGCCTTTATTAGGTGTAAAACATTATCTGAAAAAGAGCTCAAACCTTCTAAAAAAATACATAAATAAAATCACTTTCAAAAAATCAAGAACGGCGCTACATCAGGAATTAGGATATTGAAAATTGCCGGGAAATACAGTAATTCAAATTCTGTAAGCACTTCTCATTGGTCGGCAGAAAAAAAACAATCAGAATAGGAGCGACAGTGAACCATTATAACCTATGGACTAGTGTTAACCAATCAAATGAAAAGGCGGACAGTTCAAATACAGTAAAAAATGCAGAAAAGAGCTGATTGGTTGAGCCCAGGCAGCAGATATGAATCCACCAATCATATGTAGTGTGTCTATTTTGAGTGGAGAAAGAAGGACGGGATAGAAGGGCGCGATAGAAGTTATTACTGTCTATGGGAAATTTTCTAGTACTGAGATTGGTTGGGGGGAAGAGGGGCTCGTCCTGCTTAGCCAATCAGTGGGTGTGCTACTTATCTCATAGTTCTTTGGGGAAAAGAAATGCAGAGCGAGCTCTGTTTTTGATTGGCTAAGTTAAAAGAGGCGGGGTTATTTGGACCAATCGGAGAGCGAGCGACGCTTTTATGGGTTTTCTAATGCAATCTATAATGAAACTGTAGATGCCAGAAATCAAATGATAAGACTCACAAAGTTGTGCCGATCTGTATATAAAATGAATAATATGGGGGTAATGGAAATAAACAAATAAATATGAATTCAATGAGTTTTGTTACCCCCATATTATTGATCATTTTATGCATTTCTTTTCCCCATAGAACTATGAGATAAGTAGCTCACCCACTGATTGGCTAAGCAGGACGAGCCCCTCTTCCCCCCAACCAATCACAGTGCTAGAATATTTCCCATAGACAGTAATAACTTTTAGGTCGCCCTTCTATTGCGCCCTTCTTGCTCCACTCAAAATAGACGCACTACATATGATTGGTGGAATCAGATCTGCCGCCTGGGCTCAACCAATCAGCTCTTTTCTATATTTTTTACTGTATTTGAACTGTCCGCCTTTTCATTTGATTGGTCAATACTTCTCCATAGGTTATAATGGTTCACTGTCGCTCCTATTCTGATTGGTTGGTTTTTGCCGACCAATGAGAAGCGCTTACAGAATTTGAATTACTGTATTTCCCAGCAATTTTCAATATCCAAATTCCTGATGTTGCGCCGGTCTTGATTTTTTGTTAGTGACTTTATTTATGTATTTTTTTAGACGGTTTGAGCTCTTTTTCAGATAATGTTTTACACATAATAAAAAAGTTTTTTTGATTCATACTCCATGCCGCACGGAGCTGAGAGCTGAGATTTATTTCTTGAGTGATCTTATCTATTTTCCCTTTAATTTTAAATGATCCACTATTTCACTACATTTATTCGCTTTTAGACAGCTTTGATTTTTGCTAGTCACGGACATGTTTAATGATTTCTCGCTGTTTTCCAGCCTGTCTCGAATCGGAATACATGTTAGGGGCAGTCCTTCTGCCCCTAAGTCCCGCACTGCGCCCCACACACTGGCGAGGTGGACTTTACACCGCATGTATGAGCGCACCTCCGGCGCCGACTTACATGAGGCGCAGCTTTCACGTTCGAGCGCTCCGACGCACACCGAGATTCATACATGTCGCCCTAATTTGGCAGACGGCCATCTCCCCAAGCCCTTCAACATAAACATATCTGTAAATAGGGAGCGGTCAGAGGTGTTTGGCCACAGCTGATCTCCTGGTAGAACAACCATAGATTCCTCTACAATCTAAGATTCATCTCAATCAGTCACAGCAGATACAAGATTTTGTACACTAATAAAAGTCACACAGGTCACACTTACAGGTGGACAGGGAACGTCTCCCAGAAGACCTTGCCCCAAAGCAGCTCCCTGTAATAAATGGACATGGTTACACAATATATAGTTCGGCTCCATGTATTATTCTATCAGAGATTATTCTAATGTATCAGGTTCTGCTATAGCACAGCTAATACAAATCTGAAACACATATAGTTACCCTACAAGATAAGTTATTCACTCCAGAAACCTCCTGCAAGTGGAATATTGTGAGGATGAAGCCTCTAACCCCCACACACATGGAAAACCACAGCTATCAATGGGGCAAACAGAAGAGAATACAACCCACCTCACAGAAAGGAATGTATGAAAAATATTCTATAATATACCAAAAACACCCGATACCAAGAGATTATACATCCTAACAAAATGCTTTATCTGCTCCCAAAGGTCGACATATGTTCTAATGTAACAGCATAATCTCCACAGGAACCAGTGTCAGGCAGCTGCTGCCAAGGCAAACGCAATAATGTAATGCAGAAAAAGGGGAAGAGACGCTCATGACCAGAACATAGTCCCCTCTATACAGATCACTAGTGGGGGCCACACATGGGATATTGTGTACAGTACTGGCCCCAGTGTATAAGGACCTAGTCACCTCTATACAGATCACTAGTGGGGGCCACACATGGGATATTGTGTACAGTACTGGCCCCTGTGTATAAGGACATAGTCACCTCTATACAGATCACTAGAGGGGGCCACACATGGGATATTGTGTACAGTACTGGGGCCCCTGTGTATAAGGACATAGTCACCTCTATACAGATCACTAGTGGGGGCCACACATGGGATATTGTGTTTACTTTTGTGGGCCCTGTGTATAAGGACATAGTCACCTCTATACAGATCACTAGTGGTGTCACACATGGGATATTGTGTACAGTACTGGCCCCTGTGTATAAGGACATAGTCACCTCTATACAGAACGCTAGTGGGGGCCACACATGGGATATTGTGTGTAGTACTGGGCCCTGTGTAGAAGGACATAGTCACCTCTATACAGATCACTAGTGGGGGCTACACATGGGATATTGTGTACAGTACTGGCCCCTGTGTATGAGGACATAGTCACTTCTATACAGAGCACTAGTGGGGGCCACACATGAGATTTTGTGTACAGTACTGGCCCCTGTGTATAAGGACATAGTCACCTCTATACAGATCACTAGTGGGGGCCACACATGGGATATTGTGTACAGTACTGGCCCTGTGTATAAGGACATAGTCACCTCTATACAGATCACGAGTGGGGGCCACATATGGGATATTGTGTACAGTACTGGGGCCTGTGTATAAGGACACAGTCACCTCTATACAGATCACTAGTGGGGGGCCACACATGGGATATTGTGCAAAGTACTGGCCCCTGTGTATAAGGACATAGTCACCTCTATACAGATCAATAGTGGGGGTCACACATGGGATATTGTGTATAGTACTGGCCCCTGTGTATAAGGACATAGTCACCTCTATACAGATCACTAGTGGGGGCCACACATGGGATATTGTGTACAGTACTGGGCCCTGTGTATAAGGACATAGTCACCTCTATACAGATCACTAGAGGGGGCCACACATGGGATATTGTGAACAGTGCTGGCTCTTGTGTATAAGAACATAGTCACCTCTATACAGATCACTAGTGGGAGCCACACATGGGATATTGTCTACATTACTGGGGCCCCTGACTATAGGAAACAACGTTTCACCATCATCACAGATGAGGATTCTTTGCTGTAAGAGTGGTGACGCTATGGAGCTTGGGGCCACAAGAGGTTGGGATAGTGAAGTCAATGACCAACTTCATGCAGAACCTAGATGGCTTTGCTGAGATCTATAATATTCTGGAGAGGAGACGATAATCCAGGGAAAGTCTCTGACAGTTTCTGTGTCAGGAATGTTTCCTCTAATATGGGGCAGTTGGGTCCACGTCATGGAGGTTTCTGCTTCCTCCAGATGAATACAATAGGACGATAGCTCAGACTTGATGGACCTGGGTCATTTTTCAAGCTTATCTATTATGTAATATAGATCTTGAGTTGTTTGGTATAAATCTCCTTCATGGCTCTGGGTTCGTTAGATTTATGGGTCTACATCACGTTTCCCGCGGTGTCTTACAACTTCTGAGCTATAACATTTTGATCAGAACTGTCCTATAAGAACGTCAGACATGGAATGGAAGGGTTTTTATTTTTACCTTAACTGCTTGAAGAACTATGTCCAGCGCTCCGTTGAATAGTCCTTTATTTTCTTCTAGAACTTTTCTCTGTAATACACATTGCATGTAAGTTGCTCATTAAAGAAATGAATCTTAAAATATCATTGACTATAAAGCCGTCTCCATTCATCGCAGCGAATCGAGGGAAGAGACTAATATTTAGGAAGAATCCAAAATGAATTGTTCTGAGAACCTGGTGATAGAGCGTCTAAAATGTTACCTCCGTCACCAAGAAAAACATATAGAGACTGTGTGGGCGGCTACAATATAGGGAAACCAAGATGAATCAACGAGGGCGATTTCTTACCATGAGTGGATTCTCCGTGTCTAGAACATCCTCTGGAATGCACTCAAGGTCCACCTAATGGAAAACAGATAGGAAATAAACCTTGTTGAATAAGTGAATCACATCCAGACATTACTAGTAGCAGCGATTAGTTAATGAATAATTAGTAATATCTGTGTAATTATTCTCATAATATTTCTCTTATAAACTGAGGCTGTAGCATATTTCATATCTGTTTTTGACACATTTTCAATTTCATTCCAAAAATACAGTATTTCTAAATTTTTCATCTGTTTTTTACCCATTTTTTTCATTTCAAAAAATGTTCTATTTTTGAAAATTGCGGAACCATTTTCTGCAATCAGCAACCTTTTTTGTACTAGTACCTACAGACATCAGTGAGGCGGCATTTTTTGTGGGCTGAAGTGTACTTCTTATTGCTTCCAGTTTGGAATGCATGCAACTTTTTTAATTACATTTATTACAATTTTTAGGGGACTTGAAATTGGCCAAAAAATCCGCAATTTTGGTGTTTGGAATTTTTTTTTCTACAGTGTATAGCGTACGGGATAAGTGATACTATATTTTTATAGATCGGAACTTTTCGTATGCGACGACACCAAATATGTGTGAATTTATTATTTTATTTCTTTTATTTGTAAAATGGCAAATGGAGGGTGATTTGAACTTTAAATTTTTTTTTTTTTACAATTTAAATTTTTTTTTTTCACTGTTACTTTGAGTCCATCAAGGGTGCTTCACCATTAGGGGGCTCAATCATTTATACAGCCTAATGCATTGTATAGATAATGCATTAGGGTCTACCAAGATGGCCGGAAGTGGGGAAATCGAAAACAAGGCAGTGATGGAAGTCTTCACTGCCTTTGTATCTAATGGTTGAACTAAGGCTGCTTTCACACAGCGCAGCTTTGGTGCAGTTTTAACTGTGCTCCAATTAAACTACCTTTATTCCCGGCAGCTTGTTCCAGTTTTCTAAAATGTTCAGAAAGGTGTTTCAATAAGTAATAAACGACTGTGTGAAGTCTTGTGGATACAAACGCACTGATTGATTACTCACTTTCCAAACAGTTTATATAAGGCTGCTTTCACACAGTGCGTTTTGGTGTGGGAAGGCACAGGAATTAATGCTGTACATTGCTGCACAAAAAATTTGAGGTAAAAATCGCGGTAAAATCGTTTTTGTGCAGCAATGTACAGCATTAATTGTTATGCCTTCCTGCACCAAAAACACATCAAAAACGCACCAAAAACGCACCGTATGAAAGCAGCCTAAATGAAAGAAACTTGATGGTAATACAGGCAGATAATTGGAAGCAGTTAAAACTTCACCAAAACTGCGCTGTGTGAAAGCAGCCTAACCTATGAAAATAGAATAGGGTGTAGATCCAGAGCTGTCTTAACAGTATTATGGGCCCCTGGGCACAGCACTGCAGTGGTCCTTGCCAAATACATGACATCACACTCAGCCATGCCTCAGCCCCCCCCCCTCCAAGTACACCCATATTATCACGCCACTTATGTCTGGACATCGGCAGCCTTACAAGACTAATTGGCAGGACAGGGAGCCTTTGGCTCCCTTCTCCACCATGGTTTTTAACTGTTTAAAAACACACAAACAGTTAAACAAGCAAAGTCAACTAAGGGATCCAGGGTATGTTTCTTGCATTCCTGGGGCATACATACACCACTTGGGGCCCCTACACTTGTGGGGCCCCCAGGCACCTGCCTAGTATGCCCAATGGAAAAGATGGCCCTGTGTAGATCACATTAAGGCTATGTTCACACAGCTTAAAATAGGACATATTTCAGTCCGTAATTACGCGCCGGAGTGCACAAATTACAGCTGGAATACGTCCTAGTCATTACGGTAATGCACAGTTCTCATAGAGAACTATGGATTACGTCTCCTCTCCCTGCTCGGCGAATCCGTCGGGCGGGGAGATAATTGACAGGTCACTTTATAGCGGCGTATACGCGCCGCTGGTAATGATTGTCTATGGGCCGGCGAGGTGCCGTCCCCCCGCTCCCACCCCCGCTCCCGCCCCCGGCCACACGGCGTAATTGCGGGGCGTAATTACGCCCTGCATTTAAGCCGTGTGAACAGAGCCTAACAAGTGATCTATGTCCTACTGAGGCAGCGGCTGGAATAGGATTCTGAGTCAATGTTGCTTAAACAGCTCCTATAAGAAAACACTGAATGATGATTTATATCTGTGTTCACATCTGATTTGGGAGCCCAGCTACTGAGTGAGCGACTATACAGATCTGGGGCGGACATTTTATAACAATTGGTAAAACTTTTTTTTTTTATATTTTCTGATGAAAGGTTAGATATTAAAAATATTTGTTGAAGGAAAAGGGTTCAAGCTCGCCAATGGCCAAGGTGTTGTATTGTTAATACATACACTCTATCTTTACCAATGAGTCCCCTTTCTTTGTATAGATAGTCTTAACATTAACCCCAATGAGGGTTAGCATTACAGCATCTCTTCTGGCCTAATGTGCTGTGGGATCGTTAGTCACATCAGAACAACCAGATCTGCTGAGAAGGAAAAATTTAACCCTAAAAAGACCTTAAAAGCATAAGTTATGGTTAGAGACCATTTCTGGCAATGTAAACCAAAACTTGATTTGGACCAACTAAAACCAAAGCATTTGGATTGAATATAACTAACCCGAGTCTTAAGCTAACACTACTAACCAACCATCAATGGGGCCAACAGTAGAGGGATAACTCAGAAGTATGTTCCATGCTATCAAAGCTCTGACTTCCCCTCGTTCTCTGGATTAGTGAAGGTCATCGGGGTCTGACCCCTCCAATTATAACATGATAGCATTTCCTATGAGATGGGAACACCCCTATCCCATAACTGAATGAATGAAAAGAATCCAGCTCTTACCCAAACACCTTTGTGCGGACGGGCTGGCAAGCGGAATGCAATATTTAAAGAGATGAAGTCCAGCTCAGCTTGATGCAAGTAAAAATCCACGTTTATTGCAGAGTGAAGATAAAACAAGATATCCAAGAGAAACTTCTCACGCGTTTCAGGCCCAAACAACAAATGGCCCTTAGTCGTAGCATAGTAAAACACATACACAGACCCACCTATAAAGCATTATTAATTAGTAAATTGTGACACCTGTTAGATGTGTGGTGTTTCTGTGTCTGTCTCTAGATACAAAACAAAAACAAAAAACAAAACAAGACATATACAATTTGCAACATGTTAACACATCATATTTAGTAATGCAAAATAATGTCCTGTCTGCTATTTAATCCACATGGCATTCTAGTTTTTAATGTAAAAATCCAAAAGGATTCTCGGTTAAGTAACAGCCTTTTACGATCACCACCTCTAGGTGGGGAATTAACCCTTTCTATTCCCTGTATCAAAAGAGTATTGCTATTACCTGCATGAAACCTAGCGCAATGCCGCGATACTGCAGACGCACCCAGTGTGCATTCTGTCCGAGCATCAGAAAGGTGTCTTCTGATGCGTTCCTTCAATTTACGGGTAGTGCATCCAACATATTGGACACAGCACTGGAGACAGGTTACCAAATAAATTACATATTAGGTATTACAGTTAAATATACTGTTTGATAGAATAATCTTTTGCCAGTTTGTAACGACTTGAAGGAAGAGGATTGGCTAAGTACACTACAACAGATGCATCGATTCTGACCACATCTAAAACATCCAGGAAAACGTAACCATGTCGATGTGTGTGAACGGACCTGTAACAGACTGGGAGAAAGCCGTTGTCTCAAAGTGGGTGCTCTTTTGGCTACACATCTAAAACCTCCTGAAAAACAATCAGATAGAAGTGGATCTAAGGTAAGTATGGGAAGGAACTTTTTCATAATATCTGATATAATAGAAAATTCCATACTATAGGTGGTAGTGAATACTATAGGTTTCCTGGTTATGAAAATGTTATTAACCTGTTGATGTTGTTTATGCAGCAAACTATTACATGTTTTATGTAATGCCATCTGTTTAGCACGTTTTAAACTACAAGAGGAATAGTTTCTAGCTTTTAGCCTTTGTTCAATCTCAAGGCTTTCCTTTAAAAAATCTGCTGTATTAGTACAATTGCGCCTCGCTCGAAGCATTTCACCCCTCGGGATGTTTTTGATGGTATGCCGGGGGTGACACGATTCCAAATGTAAAATCGTGTTACCCGCAGTATTTTTTCTAAAGGTTTTTATAGAGACACCATTATGGTTTCCCCTCAGAGTCAAATCCAAAAAATCAGTGGTCGAAATATGAAATTGAAATGTAAATCTTAGTGAAAGAGAATTTGAATTGAAAAATTCCGATACGTTCGGTATGGCCGCCACTTCGCCCCCCCAAATAATGAGGAGGTCGTCGATGTAGCGGCCATACCAAACAATATCAGATAAAAAAGGATTGACATCAGAAAGCAAAAACAGATGCTCCCACCAGGCCATATAAATATTCGCTATGGATGGCGAAAACTTGGCCCCCATGGGAGCACCCGTGATCTGCAGATAAAAAGTATCTTCGAACTTGAAAAAATTGTGTTTTAAAAGATAAAGTAAAACATCCAACAAAAATTCCTTAAGTACAGGTTGATAGTTACTGTAACTGTCAAGAAACCACGTTAGAGCAAGTACTGCAGCTTCATGGGGAATGACAGTGTACAGTGATTGTACATCAGCTGTAATCCATGAAAATTTAGAATTCCACTGGAAGTCCACAAAAGAATTGAGGACGTCTGTGGAATCTTTCAAAAAACCAGGTATGTTTCGGATTAACGGTTGTAGATAGCTGTCCAGCCATCCTGAAAGGTTTTCGTTCAAGGACCCTATGCCCGCTACAATCGGGCGTAAGGGTGGGGGAAAGCCCTCCTTGTGAATTTTGGGAAACGAGTGGAAAATAGCCACAATAGGGGATGATGGAACAATTAGTTCTTTTTGTTTTTTTGTAAAAAGTCCCAGATCGAAACCTTCCTGTATCAACTTATTTAATTTAGTTTGTAAATATATTGGTAGGGTCAGATGTGAGCACCCTATAAGTGGTACTGTCCTATAATATTAAACTATTACCACGTCTATAGATCTCTCTATCAAATATCACCCCCCCCCCCCACCTTTATACGCCATACGAATGACAGTATCAGACATGTTCTCCAAATCTGTGATAGCTTTTTTCTCAGACATGGATAAATTGTATGATGTACGTTTAATAGTATCAGCAAGCTGTATTAATGCTTTCTCAACCTCCTCTTGAAAGTGATCTAATGATGATGTACGCGATTGTATTGGATAAAAATATCTGTTTTTTATATTATAGTCTGAGGGAGAAAGATCATCACTACACATATTTACATTCTCGTTCTCTAAAGACCGTAAATTGGAAATAGCAATAAGTTCAGGGAACGAAAACGATTGTGCAGGTGAAATATTATTATCAGCTGTATTTTGTTGAACATAATTAACATCATTACCATGTAACATGTCAAAATGCCTATGAATAGTAACATCCCTAGCAAATTTGTTAACATCTAAAATAGTACGGTAGACATTGAAATGATAAGTAGGGGAAAATGATAAACCACGTGATAATAACAAAAGTTGTGATTCAGAAAGAATTTTAGAAGATAAGTTGAAGACTTGGACATCATTAGTCTCTATTTTTTCTTCTTTTGCTGACATTTTGGATAACGCTGAGGATCTGCAATGTTTTCGGCCGCTCTGCGTTTTTTGAACTTCTCGCATTTTTACTAGTAAATGCAGAAGTTCAAAAACGCAGAGCGGTCCGAAAACATTCAGATCCTCAGCGTTATCCAAACGTCAGCAAAAGAAGAAAAAATAGAGACTAATGATGTCCAAGTCTTCAACTTATCTTCTAAAATTCTTTCTGAATTCACAACTTTTGTTATTATCACGTGGTTTATCATTTTCCCCTACCTATCATTTCAATGTCTATCGTACTATTCTAGATGTTAACAAATTTGCTAGGGATGTCACTATCCGCAGGCATTTTGATATGTTACATGGTAATGATGTTAATTATGTTCAACAAAATACAGCTGATAATATTTCACCTGCACAATCGTTTTCGTTCCCGAACTTATTGCTATTCCAATTTAACGGTCTTTAGAGAACGAGAATGTAATATGTGTAGTGATGATCTTTCTCCCTCAGACTATAATATAAAAAACAGATATTTTTATCCAATACAATCGCGTACATCATCATTAGATCACTTTCAAGAGGAGGTTGAGAAAGCATTAATACAGCTTGCTGATACTATTAAACGTACATCATACAATTTATCCATGTCTGAGAAAAAAGCTATCACAGATTTGGAGAACATGTCTGATACTGTCATTCGACAGGCGGATAAAGGTGGGGGGGTGGTGATATTAGATAGAGAGATCTATAGACGTGGTAGTCTTTTACTATTATCGGACAGTACCACTTATAGGGTGCTTACATCTGACCCTACCAATATATTTACAACTAAATTAAATAAGTTGATACAGGAAGGTTTCGATCTGGGACTTTTTACAAAAAAACAAAAAGAACTAATTGTTCCATCATCCCCTATTGTGGCTATTTTCCACTCGTTTCCCAAAATTCACAAGGAGGGCTTTCCCCCACCCTTACGCCCGATTGTAGCGGGCATAGGGTCTTGAACGAAAACCTTTCAGGATGGCTGGACAGCTATCTACACCGTTAATCCGAAACATACCTGGTTTTTTGAAAGATTCCACAGACGTCCTCAATTCTTTTGTGGACTTCCAGTGGAATTCTAAATTTTCATGGATTACAGCTGATGTACAATCACTGTACACTGTCATTCCCCATGAAGCTGCAGTACTTGCTCTAACGTGGTTTCTTGACAGTTACAGTAACTATCAACCTGTACTTAAGGAATTTTTGTTGGATGTTTTACTTTATCTCTTAAAACACAATTTTTTCAAGTTCGAAGATACTTTTTATCTGCAGATCACGGGTGCTCCCATGGGGGCCAAGTTTTTGCCGTCCATAGCGAATCTTTATATGGCCTGGTGGGAGCATCTGTTCTTGCTTTCTGATGTCAATCCTTTTTTATCTGATATTGTTTGGTATGGCCGCTACATCGGCGACCTCCTCATTATTTGGGGGGGCGAAGTGGCGGCCATACGTATCGGATACGTATTGGATTTTTTTCAATTCAAATTCTCTTTCACTAAGATTTACATTTCAATTTCATATTTTGACTATTGATTTTTTGGATTTGACTCTGAGGGGAAACCATATTGGTGTCTCTATAAAAACCTTTAGAAAAAATACTGCGGGTAACACGATTTTACATTCGGAATCGTGTCACCCCCGGCATACCATCAAAAACATCCTGAGGGGTGAAATGCTTCGAGCGAGGCGCAATTGTACTAATACAGCAGATTTTTTAAAGGAAAGCCTTGAGATTGAACAAAGGCTAAAAGCTAGAAACTATTCCTCTTGTAGTTTAAAACGTGCTAAACAGATGGCATTACATAAAACATGTAATAGTTTGCTGCATAAACAACATCAACAGGTTAATAACATTTTCATAACCAGGAAACCTATAGTATTCACTACCACCTATAGTATGGAATTTTCTATTATATCAGATATTATGAAAAAGTTCCTTCCCATACTTACCTTAGATCCACTTCTATCTGATTGTTTTTCAGGAGGTTTTAGATGTGTAGCCAAAAGAGCACCCACTTTGAGACAACGGCTTTCTCCCAGTCTGTTACAGGTCCGTTCACACACATCGACATGGTTACGTTTTCCTGGATGTTTTAGATGTGGTCAGAATAGATGCATCTGTTGTAGTGTACTTAGCCAATCCTCTTCCTTCAAGTCGTTACAAACAGGCAAAGATTATTCTATCAAACAGTATATTAACTGTAATACCTAATATGTAATTTATTTGGTAACCTGTCTCCAGTGCTGTGTCCAATATGTTGGATGCACTACCCGTAAATTGAAGGAACGCATCAGAAGACACCTTTCTGATGCTCGGACAGAATGCACACTGGGTGCGTCTGCAGTATCGCGGCATTGCGCTAGGTTTCATGCAGGTAATAGCAATACTCTTTTGATACAGGGAATAGAAAGGGTTAATTCCCCACCTAGAGGTGGTGATCGTAAAAGGCTGTTACTTAACCGAGAATCCTTTTGGATTTTTACATTAAAAACTAGAATGCCATGTGGATTAAATAGCAGACAGGACATTATTTTGCATTACTAAATATGATGTGTTAACATTTGCAAATTGTATATGTCTTGTTTTGTTTTTTGTTTTTGTTTTGTATCTAGAGTCAGACACAGAAACACCACACATCTAACAGGTGTCTCAATTTACTAATTAATAATGCTTTATAGGTGGGTCTGTGTATGTGTTTTACTATGCTACGACTAAGGGCCATTGTGTTGTTTGGGCCTGAAACGCGTGAGAAGTTTCTCTTGGATATCTTGTTTTATCTTCACTCTGCAATAAACGTGGATTTTTACTTGCATCAAGCTGAGCTGGACCTTATCTCTTTAATATTGTATCCCATACCTGGATCCAAACTATACTGCATTTTTGGGACTATGAAGTCCATGTTGATCAGGACGATCCTCATAGCGGGGAGGAACCCTCTTTGTGCTGCATGGGGAGCATCAGTGCATCTCCAAAAACTGTGCCACATAGCATTGCCTTGTATAATTATAAATGGTGTTTCTTCAAATACTATTGTAGGAGTTTTACAGCAAAACCAAGTTTTTTTTTCCCCTTTTCTTTCAATCGTGGATCTTATTTAATTATCACAACGGCTCGAAACTGAGCAGCAAAAGCAAATGAAAAGATTAAAAATATTTGAAAACTTTTTGAACTTACCAAAGCGCCAAAGGATTCTCTCCCAGTCATCTCATATATATTCTAGAAAGCAACAACAGATATGAAGTGACTGCAGATTTCTTCACTGACTTACTGTATAAAGCAGATAAAATTGAAATTTGTTTATATGTGAACATTAGATGGGATTTCCTACAGAGATTTACTGAACCACGACTACAGCCACAACATGGCAACGTCTGGGCCTCACCAGCCACAAACATTTGGGAACGTATGGTCTCACCAGCCACAACATCGCAAAGTCTGGGCCCCACCCGCACTAAAATGGGGAAGTCTGGGCCTCACCAGCCACAACATGGCAACGTCTGGGCATCACCAGCCCAACATGGCAAACGTCTGGGTTTTCACCAGCCACAACATGGCAACGGGCTGGGCCTACCAGCCACATATGGCAAAGTCTGGGCCCCAGCAGCCCAACATGGCAACGTCTGGGACTCACCAGCCACAAAAAATGGCAAAGTCTGGGCCTCACCAGCCAAACACGGCAGTCTGGCCCCACCAGCCAAAAATATGGCAATGTCTGGGGCCTCAGCAGCCACAAACATGGCAACGTCTGGGCCCCCAGCGCACAACATGGCAACGTCTGGGCCTCACCAGCCACAACATGGCAAGTCTGGGCCCCACCAGCCACAAAAAAGGGAACGTCTGGGCCTCAGCAGCCAAAAACATGGCAAAAATCTGGGCCTCACCAGCCACAACAAGGCAACGTCTGGGCCTCAGCAGCCACAACATGGCAATTTTCTGGACTTCAGCAGCCACAACATGGGAAAAGTCTGGGCCACACCAGCCACAACATGGCAACGTCTGGGCCTCAGCATCCACAAATTTGGGAATGTCTGGGGGCCTCAGCAGCCACAACATGGCAACGTCTGGGCCTCACCAGCCACAACATGGCAATGTCTGGGCCTCAGCAGCCACAACATGATAATGTCTGGGTCCTCACCAGCCACAACATGGCAATGTCTGGGCCTCAGCAGCCACAACATGGCAATGTCTGGGCCTCAGCAGCCACAACATGGCAATGCCTGGGCCTCACAAGCCACAACATGGCAATGTCTGGGCCTCACCAGCCACAGCATGGGAATGTCTGGGCTCACCAGCCCCAACATGGCAATGCCTGGGCCTCACCAGATACAACATGGCAATGTCTGGGCCTCAACAGCCACAACATGGCAACGTCTGGGCCTCACCAACCACAACATGGCAATGTCAGGGTCTCACCACTGGTCGTAATCCATGGCCAAATTTTTATCCTAATATTTGTTTCCTGAACTAAGTAGAAAATTGTGCAAGAAAGAAGCTTGTTCTGTTGCCAAACGAATGGTTGGTGCCACCATAGAAAGTCTTGTGCTCCATATGGTCACTTGGTGAGGTGCAGCTAGGTGGTCTTTTTCAACCTGATGACTGGTGGGCAGCTCATGGTTTGGGAAGCTCTGTTCTATTGAATCATAGAACTGTAGAAAATTTGTACAATCGTACGAGTGCTTAGTTGGTAACATTACATCTTATTTCTACCATTTATTACTGTCTGTAGAGATCTGATTTTTTTTTAGTGCAGTAAATGGTAGAGAAGGGCCGATCAACTAGGACCCTTCATTTTCTATGAAAAGAATAAGGGAATGTTTTTACGCTTCATGTTGAGCATTTGTGTCTCTAAGAAGAAGTCAATATATCTTCTGTGGGGCCCCATTACTGACACCATCACAGAGCTGAGATGTTCAATCTAAGGTGGGATTTTTGGGTAACTGAAGTGACCCCTGAATAGTTTCAGGTTTTATGTTTGACTCCATAAGCCAAGTCTTTATTTGCTCAAATATAATACGTTAACTTAGAAACAGTTTTTAGTCATTTTTCCACCACAATATTCCTATTTACCTTGCACAGTAGGGCCTTTACTTTGGGAATCAATCCTGAGGAGTCTTTCTACAATAAAGAAATATAAAATCAAATGAAAACAGGACAATCACTTCGGGGAGGAGGAGGAGGGTTATGAAGTAACTCGTTCCAGCTGCTCGAACAGTCTTTCTACAAAAGTTTAATGATATGTACAGTATGGGGGTATTTATATCTATATTATGTACATTATAGTAAGGAAGTATTCATATATCCAGTAATGTTATATGTGCATTATTTTGCAGAATTTCTTACGCTGTAACAATAGCTATATGTTCCACAGTATATGAAAATAAATATATACAGTTTACAGTTTCTATATGTACTCTAAGCGTATTTGTGGTGTGAAAAATTTAAGATTATTTTTTGTCACTATGTAAAGGAAGTATTAATGTATACACTAGTATTAGTCATATGTGCAGTATTTAGAGACATTTTTATGCTATTTGATGGCTTTTGTTTTATGTGGAAATGGCAAAAAATTCTACATATAGAAAGGGGATCTATATCTTTTCAGTATTAGAAGTATATGTACATTGTATTTCTTTATTATGTGTGTGATATATATCTATACGTAATAGAAGTATATGTACTTGTATTCTTATTATGTGTGTGATTAAAATATCTATACGTATATAGAAGTTATGTAAATTTTATTTCTTTATTATGTGTTGATATATGGCAGCATTATTTATTGTACAGATAGGGGGGGTGATTTTATTCTATACAGTATAAGAAGTATTTGCATGTAATGAGCGGCCCGCAGGGCCCTTCCCGGGTGGGCGCATGCTCCCCGGCCCCCTCTCGTGGGCCCGCGGGGGAGTGGCGGCACGGTCCGCGGCCCGGCGTGGGCGCGCTCCCGTTCCCTAAGGCGCCGGGAGCCTGTCGACGCCAGTTTCCTCTCTCTTAGACAGGGCCTACGCTGCGCCGGTAATATTTGGCTGATATGCCGCGGACAACTGGACCTATATTTTGGATCCCTCATCTCCGGCAAGACTTTGCCGGAATCTTTAGTGCCTCCTGAGCCTTTTCAGAGGATAAGCGTCTGTGTTTCCTTGTTTGCCTTTACGTGTACCAGACCGTTCCCGCATCCCGTTTCCCTGACCACGAACCTCTGCCGCCTGTCTGACCTATTGCACTAGTCCCTGATCTACGCCTCAGAATCTCGGGATAGATTTAAGCTTTTACGACTTCTGGCCAAAGGACCTACGCCTCGCGTGTTCTGTACACGCTTATCCCTTGTGCCTACCAGCTGCAAGCGAAAGTCCCGCCAGTGCGCTCAATGACCTGGTATTCCCCGTCTACGCAGCAAGTCCATCCGCGCTTTATCGGCGGGCTCTGGTGGAAAAACGGGTTCTACTTAGATTCCGTTCCTGGCGTGGGGTTTCCACCATCGCTTGCTCGGTTGGCCCAGCGGATCGCACTACCACTGCCGTTACAGTAACGCATCGAGCCATGGATGTTCCCGCCCAAGGGTGCCTCTGCCATGGTGAACAGCGGACTTCTGACCGCAGTCGTCGCCGCGACAGTGTCACGTCGAATTGCGCAATCAGGCTCTGCAGTTGGGACCGGTTGACCGTCATGTTACAGCAACTTCCTGGCGAACCAGCCGCCAAACTCCACCCGTGACTTACACTCGCTCCCGCGGCTCCCGGGGGGTGACCGCACGGTGGGCCCCTAAGCTATCGGTTACCGCTAACGTCCAAGTTGAAGGTGGTCCAAGCGAGTATCCCGAGGCCTTAATCACCAGTGCTAATGAACATTGAATGAGTAATGGCGGACCAGTTCTCTAGGTAGCGTTCTAGAGAAGTGGCTTTTCGTGGTCAGCCTGCGTTTACGGGGAAAGGCGGGGTTGACGGCATGGGGGACTTGCTACCCTTGTGGGATCGGAACGAACCTGTGACAAGAGAATCTGCAGTCCCGTTCCTCCTAGGGAGTGTCTCGCAGCGTTTTTGAGGAACCGGCGCCGGGCATCCTCGCCGAGACTGCCCCGCGACACTCACTTCTTGCCAGGGACGTACTCTGTCAGTGCCCTGAGGACTACTGTCAGTGCGTTCCGCACACTAGCCTCAGTGTTATCCTGGAACTGAGGCTGCCTTGTGCGCTACCTTTTGAAAAAAGGGTGTCTCGGCGAGTAGGATTAAGGATGTGCCTAGGCCGCAGAGTGAGACATCCACGTACCTCTATCAGCGGGTCTAAAGCCAGTTGGCTACCCGCATTGACGTGCGTTTCGGGCCGAGAGAGCGGAGAGGAGGCTACGGGCTCCAAGAACCAGAGGTGTTGGCACGTCCACGACGGTATCTCTTGCGCCTGGGAGTACTCCGTTCAGACTGCAAGAGGCATAACCTACCGCAACCCTGCACTACCACTCCCTATTCGAGGAGCCCTTGAAGAGTCGACAAAGGTACATCTCTCAGAGCAATGAACTTGGCTCTACGTCGGTCTTGGGAAAACCTTGTTTGCCTCTATCTGTGGCGTAGTCGCTGGCACTTCCGGAGGAATTGTCCCAACGTCCCTAAAGTCCGGGAAGATCTGTCGCCACCGATCGTGTGTTTCGTGTGGAGAGAGGCGTCCTGGGTGCACTCATTCCTCGTCTGCCACGTGTATGATGTTGCCTGTTCAAGTAAGGAATGATGCTAGGGTATCACTTTTCGCGGACCTCCGCCTTCTTGGAACTCTGGATCGGCAGGTGAAACCTTTATTCACCGCTCCTTTGATGTGTCGCAGTAGCGCGTACTTCGGTGTCCGGTTGGAAAAAACCCTGGTCAATCTCCTCGGTCAGGCTGGCGAGATGCTAAGTGTGTCACTATTACAGTTCATCAATCAAGCCACTGTGACTCTTTCACGTGGGAGTCATGATAAGGAGATAAGATCGTCTTCTTGTGCTTGCCACGCTCAGTTCTTACGGCGCTTCCTCTCTCGGACTTTCCGGGTTGAGACTCCAGACTCTCCTACGCGTAGGATCTGGACTGTCGGGTGAGTCACTCGCTGGGAACCCAACTGCCATGACAGTGTGTTGTGGTGGCACCATCGCCCGTGTTGTTCTTACCGTCTCCCGCACACGGCAGACCCCGCGAACCTATTGGCGGGCCGCCCGCGTCCTCCGATACCGCAGGGGATTTCTCGGTTGTCTAGATTCGGGAGAAAGAAGCGAGATCTTTCTACCTCATCGTCCATACTGATTGCCTCGATCGACCTACGCCGGGTCCAGTCCCAGCCCTGGCTGGTTCGAGTTATCCTTTGTCCGGGTGCCGGACTCAAGCTATATCCGAATATATCCGGGGAAGATGAAACCTCCAGAGAGGCGGTTCACATACGGAAAATACATCCTCTCCCGCGGAGGGGTGGATTCTTCGCGTTCGTGGAAAAGAAGGACGGTACCCGCGACCCTGCATTGATTTATCAGGGTCATTAAGTTAAGATACATCGGTGAAGTAATAGGTATCCTATGCCATTGAGTGTACTGAGCTCTTTAAATCGCCTAAAGGGTGCTCGAGATCTTCTGTCCAAATTGGACTTAAGGGGTTATGAGCTATAATCCTAATGTCCGGTCGATCTGTTTGTGGTGCGATGAGTGGAAGACGGCTTTTAAACCACCAGGACGGGCACTTCGAATACCTTGGACATTGCCATTCAGGCGCTTGTGTTGAACGCCCAGCGTCTTCAGGAATTCGTGAATGACATCTTCAGGGATTATTGTATACGTGTGTCGTAGTGTACTCTGGACGGACATATCTTGATATACTCTTCGCTGACTTGGAGGACTAACCGTGTTCATGTCCGCTGAGGTTTTTGAGGCGCCTCCGGTCCAATCCGCCTTTATGGAAGGTGTGATGTGCATTCTTTTCATCATGACCAGCCTGCCATTTATTGGATATATTATCTCGGACCAAAGGGTTGCAGAGATGGACCCAAGCTAGCTGTCTGCGTCGGATGCAATTGGCGACTCGCCCTGTTGGATCTATCGGCCCTATACAACGCTTCCTGGATTTCGAATTACGCGCTCCGGCAGTTTCATCCCACACTTTCCACAGGGTGGCACGCCATCGTTAGGCGCCTCATCCGAAAAAGAACGCTAACACACGCTCGAAGATGGCACACCCTAGGCAGAGGAAGCATTCATCGAGTTTGAAGTCTGACACTTCGCCTCCGATTCTCTCCTGTCACGGCCGGAACCCCCTACTAAAGCAGTTTTGCGCTTCTAAGTGGATGCCTAGTCGGTCGGGGTCGGACACTGAGGGTTTCTCACGCAATAGGGCCAACAGGGTGAATGGTCACATGCGGATTCATTTTTCTAAAACATTTATACAACAGGCGGAGAAGGAATTATACGATCGGAGACCGGGGTTGTTAGATCAATCCACAAGCTAGCCCTGGAGGAATGGCGTTATCTTATGGGGAGGGCTGTGATCGGTCATACCATCTGTAGTCTAATATGACCAACAAAAAACCTCCAGTACCTCCGCACGGCCCAGCGACTCAATCAACGCCAGGCTAGATGGTCACTTTTTCTCCCGATTTGATTTCCAATCAACTCCCGTCCGGCGGGAGAAGAATGTGAAGGCGGATGCAGATGTCATCAATCACCTGCCGCTTCTAAATGGCATAATTGCTTCCCGGATTTAAGAATCTGAGAGCATGTTAGATGTTGAATAGCTCTCGAGAAACATCACCCGGTTGCACATAATACCCACAGGAACGTTCAGTCCTCACTGCACATGTTGACCTCCGGACATGTCCCGCCTGGGAAGACAACGTGGGCACCGCACTCCGCAGGACAGATCCTGAAGTGGGATGGCATTGCATTGGTGAACTGAGACACCCCGGCGCCCCGATAAAAACCCATCTCACTTATCTTCACGGGTGGTTTTCTGGTGGTCCGGAACCCTCGCGCTAAGGACGTTAAGAAATTTGTATGAGGATATGGTGACCATATGTTGCCCTAGACAAAAAACACGCTCGTCCACACAGGCCAGTGCGGGCCCTGCTTCGCCGCTGGATCAATCCCTTCTAGCTCTCCTGGTCGCATTGTGGCGATGGGATTTTATAACCGATCTTCCCCCATCCTTGGTAACACCGGGATTGGGGTGCGTTACAGATCATTGTTTCTAAAGAATGTCGTCTGTCACTTTGTCCACGTGATCGGGTATGACATCATCGGCCCCGGAGTGGCTAACCTATTTGTTCACACATCTTTCGCGCTAACGGGATGCCCCTGCAAAATTGTATATGGAACGCGGGTCCCTAGTTTGTCTCCCAAATGTCTGGCGGGGCCCCTCTGTTCCCTGCTTGCAGGTAAGCTCGATTGTATCCTCGGCTATAATCCCAGGTCGAATGGCCAAGTAGAACGGTGTTAAACCAGTCCTGGGGAATCCCTACTTGCGCAACTTGTGTCTGCGGAGCACGGGTTCAGAAATGACTGGGCCCTGATTTACTCCCATGGGGAGGAATTTTCCCGACAATTCCCTAGATTACGATGTCAGCGGGGGCCTCTCCTTCTATGATTGTGTTAGGCTGGCTTAACCGCGCCTCATCTCCCCACTGCCACCTCCTCAGTCCCGATAAATTCCTGCTGGACAGATACCACTGGTCCGCGACATGATAGACAATATTTTGGGCCCTGACCCGCAGTCTTTTGCACAGTGTCGGCATGCATGAAAGATACAGGCGGAAGTATATATATAAAACACGAAGGAGCCCTCCTCACAGTTTTTTCTCTGGCGATAAAGTTTGCGTGGTCTGCCAAATATGTCAGGGAGCGTTAAGATCCCAAGGCTTTAAATTGTGTCCCCGCATACGTAGGTCCCTTTGAGGTGATACAGACGGTCTAAACCCCTTGGTGGTACTATAATATAACTCCGGATCCCCACACGTCCATGCGCTCAGTCCCGAGACTCATTTTTCAATGTGTCTCTCTTCTCGAACCGGCCTGGGTCCTTAACCGTTTTCTCATAAGGGCTGGCCCCTGCTTCAACGGAGGCGGTGCTGACTAAGTGTTATTACGCTGGTGATAGGAGATCTTGGTGTATGAGAGTGTCCAGGGTGAAGCGATTACTTTCTAATCGAGTGGAAGGGGTTCGAGAGCCAGGAAAGGTCAATGGGAGCGGAGGAAACATTTTGGACCGTAAACTTGTATACTGTGGTTCCATACGGGATGGGAAAGAGGGGGGATAGGGCCTATAGGGGGGGGGGGGGGTACTGTAAAGAGAGGGCCATACAGGACAGTTACAGGGGCATGTGCGGGATTTTTGCGCTTAGCTCACGGCACCCTCTCGTTGTGCCGGCGGGCGAGTAGAGGCCACGGTCAGTGGCACGGTCCGTCGGGCTGAGCTGTCCTCGCGACAGTATAATAACTTACCCGGCCCCCGCTCATGACTCCAGCGGCGCTCATCTCGACGTAGGTGCGCGCTGCCCGTTCCCTAGTAGGCTCGCGGCGCGCGCCAGTCTCCTCTTCTATTAAAGGGACCAGTCGAAGGTTATTTGGCTGATTGCACGGGCAACTGCACCATATATATTTGGTATCATACTACGGCAGACACTATGCCGGATTCTTTAGTGCATCATGAGCCTTTTTAGAGAAAGCGTCCTTGTTACATTGTTTTGCCTTTTACTGTGTTAACCAGAACGACTCGTCCGTTTCCTGACCACGTACACTCTGACGCGATGTCCTTGACCTATTGCCTGTCACTGTCTACGCCTCAGATCGCTTTTCTGTACCACGCTTATCCTTGGATGACCCACCGCGCAAGAAAGTCAATGCAGTGGAATACGACCTGGTAGTTCTCGACCGCAGCAAGTCCTTTAAGCCGCTTGTGCGGCGGGCTCTGGGTGGAAAACCGCGGTTCTACTTAGAATTCACGTTCACCTGTCGTGGGCTATCCACCAATCGCATCTGCGGTTGTACCAGTAGGATCCACTACCACTGCCGTTACATGCATATTGTATTGCTTGTATTATGTGTTGTTGATTTGATTGGCAGCATTCATTTCTATCTGGACAGTTATATTATTTTTTGTCTGGATTCACAATCATATGGAGGTAACTTTTTAATCATGTTCTGTTAATGTATGTGTGATATCAATGCTTCAGGGTGTTAACAACAACTGCTTGAAGGAATTCTATGAGTTTAAACCTTGGTACATATTAATGGTGGTGGCCAGCAATGCTACACTGTGAGCGCCCCAAACCCCGCATCTTGGAGAGCTCTGAGGCCACTCATTTTATTCATCACAATTTCGGCCCTTCGTCCATGCTTGCAGGAAACTGACGGGTCACTGCGGCCTAATTACATCCCCCTCTTCTTCAGGAGCCTTTGTCCCACAACATGATAATGTTACTCTCTACACCCTTTCTCTGAAATTTGTTATTCATAGCACTTGTGAATTGTCTACTTTAAATGATACCAATTGTTTCCTTGCAAGCTTGGCTTCTATGTATCTACGCTAGGTATTAGAGGGTACAGACCGTATACTGAAGAAGGCTATCCAATACATTTTCACAGCCACAGTGCCTCTAATCTGTGAAGGAAAAATATCTAGATGAAAGAAGAACATTTTAGGGTAAAGGTAGGTATACACCCCCCTCTACACTCCCCCTGCCAGTATCTTATGTGTTCTCACCTTGATATATCAGATAGAAATGTTACAGACTACAAGACTGTTTTGTTACTGAGTAAATCAGAAATTTGTTATGTAATTGGTGTCTTCAATTCGCTGTATCTTCTGATCAGAAGCCGAGGCAAGAAGAGGGGAGACTGAAAGATAGCAGAAGGAAGATTGGAAATGAATCTCTTTACAAAGGGGATTCAGAATCAGGGACTTTTTCCGACAATAGGTTCTATGATACAGGAAATACAAGGTACACTCGTCTACTCACCACATCGTGCATAAATTTACTTGTGCCCAAGCTTCATCCAATCCTAGTGTGCCCTATAGTAACAAAAAACATAAAAGACAAAAAAAAATAAAAAAAAAATCAAAGATCTTGTTTTTTTTACATTTGTGTGTATAAAATGATGGCACAAGCACAGTTGTCATGAATGTGAAGCTGGTCTTATAGAGAGCCCCTTACCCTGATTGTAAGTCCTGGGCAGGGTCTTCTCTCTACTTCCCTGTGACTTATTAAGCTTATATCTATTGTTTTTGTTTTTTGTCTAATGTTATGTACTGTATCCTGGAGGCAGGGACTGAAGGTAGAGGGTAAGGAGAGAGGAGTCTGGAAGTAGTGGAGGGAGGCAGAGGAAACTAGAGGTGAGGGAAGGACAGAGGAGTCCAGAGGTGCGGAGGGGCGGGGAGGACAGAGGAGTCCGGAGGTGTGGAGGGGTGGGGAGGACAGAGGCATCAGGAGGTGTGAAGGGGTGGGGAGGACAGAGGAGTCCGGAGGTGTGGAGGGGAAGGGAGGACAGAGGAGTCCGGAGGTGTGAAGGCATGGGAAGGACAGAGGAGTCTGGAGGTGTGGAGGGGCGGGGAGGACAGAGGAGTCCAGTGGTTGTGAGGGGCTGGGGAGGACAGAAAGCGTCGGTGGTGGGGTGGAGGGGCAGTGAGGACAGTGGCTTCTGGTGGTGTGTAGGGTCGGGGAGGACAGAGGAGTCCGGAGGTGTGGAGGGGCAGGGAGCAAAGAGGAGTCCAGAGGTGTGGGGAGGACAGAGGAGTCCAGAGATGTGGAGGGGCAGTGAGGACAGAGGCATCTGGAGGTTGTGAGGGAGTGGGGGAGGACAGTGGAGGTCCGGAGGGTGGGGGGTAGGGGCGGGGATAACGAGGAGGTCGGAGGTGTGAAGGCAGGGGATGGACTGGACGGCTATACTGGAGGTTGTAGGAGGGGGGTGGGGAGGACAGCGGAGTCCTGCGGTGTGGCGGGGCGGGGAGGACACGGGAGTCCGGAGTGTGAAGGTAACGGGAAGGGACTTAGGCATCTCTGGAGAGTAGTGGAAGGGTGGGGAGGACAGAGGTATCTGGAGGTGTGGAGGGGCAGGGAGGACAGAGGAGTCCAGAGGTGTGGAGGGGCCGGGAGGACAGTGGTTACGGTGGTGTAGAGAGGGGACGGTTTGTCTGAGGTGAGGACAGAGGAGTCCAGAGGTGTGGGGAGGACGGAGGAGTCCAGAGGTGTGGAGGGGAATTGTGGTAAGAGGATATTGGAGGTGTGGTGGGGGTGGAAGAGGACAAGGGCAGTCCTGGAGGGTGTCGAAGGCAAGGGAAGAACAGCAGGAATTCTGGAGGAGTGGAGGGTGGGGGAGGGGACAGTTGGTGGGTCCGAGAGGTTGTGTGGAGGGGCGGGAGGACAGAGAAGTCCGGAGGTGTGGAGGGTGCGGGGAGGGAATGAGGAGGTCCGGAGGTGTGGAGGGGCGGGGAGGACAGAGGAGTCCGGAGGTGTGGAGGGGCGGGGAGGACAGAGGAGTCCGGAGGTGTGGAGGGGTGGGGAGGACAGAGGAGTCCGGAGATGTGGAGGGGCGGGGAGGACAAACTAGTCCAGAGGTGTGAATGCACGGCGAGGACAGAGGCATCTGGAGGTGTGTAGGGGTGGGGAGGACAGAGGAATCCGGAGGTGTGGAGGGGCAGGGAGGACAGAGGTATCTGGAGGTGTGGAGGGGCCGGGAGGACAGAAGTATCTAGAGGTGTGGAGGGGCCGGGAGGACAGCGGAGTCCAGAGGTGTGGAGGGGTGGGGAGTACAGAGGCGTCTGGAGGGGTGAGGAGGACAGAGGAGTCCAGAGATGTGGAGGGGTGGTGAGGAAAAAGGAATCCGGAGATGTGGAGGGGTGGGGAGGACAGAATAGTCCGGAGGTGTGAAGGGCGGGGAGTGGAAGGACAGAGGATTCTGGAGGTTGTAGAGGGGTGGGGGAGAGGACAGAGGAGTCCGAGGTGTTGGAGGGGAGGTGGGGAGGAAAAGGGAGCCGGAGAAGGGGGGTCGTGGGGTGGACAGAATAGTAAGGAGGGGTGAGGGAGGGGGGGAAGGACAGAGGCATCTGGGGGTGATGTTGGGGTCGGGGAGGACAGAGGAGTCCGGAGGTGTGGAGGGGCCAGGGGGTCACGCTCGGAGTGCCAGAGGGTGCAGGAGGGGGCGGTTGAGGACAGAGGCATCTGGATGGGTGTGTGGAGGGGTAGGATGGACAGAGGATCGGTCCGGAGGGAGGTGTGGAGGGGGTAGTGGGGGAGGGACAGAGGAGTCCGGAGGTGTGGAGGCGTCTGGGTGAGGACAGAGGATCTGGAGGATGTGGAAGATGGGTGGGAGGGGCAGTGGCAAGGTCAGAGGCATCTGGATGGGTGTGGTGAGCAGGTGGGTGGGGGTGCATGATGAGTCCGGAGGTGTGGAGCGGGGGCGGGGGGAGAGGCACTAGGGAGTCAGAGGTGTGGTGGGTGGGGCGGGAGAACAGAGGAGTGCGGTGGTGTGGAGGACTGGGGGGAGAGACACAGAGGAGTTGGTGGGTGGAGACTGGAGGGGGAAGCAAAGAGGAGGTCCACGGAGTATGAAGTTCCGATGTTGTGGAGCGGGGGTGGAAGCGAGTGGAGTTTGGGAGGATGTGTGGTGGCGGCAGAGGGAAGTCTGGAATGGTGGTGGGGGGGAACTGGGATTTGTGTGGGGGGGGACCGGGAGTCGGGAGGTGGGGGAGGCAGAGAAATTTGGAGGTGACTACTCCTATCTCTCCATTGGCAACACGCGATTGGCCAAGCTGCATAGACATATTTAAGGAGGGAATCGGCAAAAATAACCGATTCCCAAACTGGCATTTGCCGGCAGTAGTTGATGGTATATGGGCAGCTGCAGCTACAGGTGTTATATTTGTCCAATGTTTCTACTATTATTTTTTCACTTCTCAGACTTTTCAGATTTTATCATTTGTTCTGATTCAAAACTGAAAATCCAAACTATAAGATGTCGCTGGTTTCACAGTTTTTCATGCAGGATTTTGTTATATGAATTTCTGACTAATGGCCACGAATAGAATTGAGAATAGAAAGAAATAACTGGAAAACTTACTAGAATATGTTCCAAAGAAGATCCAACAACATTGCAAGTCTCTTTTTCGTCCTCTAGAAGCCCCTCCTGTTGTGGGATACAAAGTTCTTCATTACTCGGTGCAAGTACAGACAACAGGATTTCTGCTCTTTCTTTCTATATTTTGACAAAAAACTTTAACGTATGAATAATAGTAATAATCTAGAATTCTCTCTGGGTTTCCAGTTGAAAAGACAAATTACTGGTTTTGTCAGTGTCTACATACTGTGCTGAGGAGGAGGAAGTGATCTCTACAGAACAGGAGGTGCAGTCTTAGTAAATGGTGGATATGTGTGATCTTATATAGGTGTTATTGTCAGTGTAATCCTGCCTGTGCTGATGAGGAGAAGTGATCTCTACAGAACAGGAGGTGTCAGTCTATAGTGAATGGTGGATCCTTGTTACTATATATAGGTGTTACCTGTCAGTGTAATCCTGGCCTGTGATGAGGAGATGCGGAGAAAGTGTTCTTATAGAACAGGAGGTGTCAGTCTTTAGTGAATGGTGGATCCTGTGTTATCTATATATAGGTGTTACCTGTCAGTGTAATCCTGCCCGTTTGAGGGACTGGGGGAAGTGATTTAAGAAAAAAGGAGGAGTCCGTCTATGTAAATTTGGGGGATCCTGTGTTATTTTTATTAGGTGTTACCTGTCAGGTAATTTCCCGCCTGTGTGGGAGCTGAGATAAAGTGATCTTACAGACAGGAGGGTCGTCTTAGTGAATGGTGGATCCTGTGTTATCTTATTTTAGGTGTTTTTGTCAGTGTAATCCTGCCTGGGTGAGGAGGTGGAGAAGTGATTCTCAGAACAGGAGGTGTGTCTATTAGTGAATGGTGGGAACTTTTTTTTTGTTATTAAAAAGTTGGGGCCAATTTAAAATGGACTTCTAAATTTTATTTACAAAAGCCCTATAAATATTTTCAAGAAACTTGGGCCCTTTACTTATTTAAGACCCTTTGTTTTTCCCAGTTTTTTCCCCTTTTCCACACCCACAGTCCCATAAAATCCCATTATGGCCCCCCAATGTTGTTAAATTATTTTACATTTATTTCATATTTACAAAAATTTTCATATGTGAAACCCTTCCCATATATAAACCCAAATTTTTTTTTTTTTTCTTTTTTTTTTTTTTTTTTTCCTTCCTTAAATTTGATTTAAACTATCTAATACCATTCCCCCTCCCGATGTGGCCCCCCCGAGCACTGGCCCCCAAATTATAGTTAAAAGTTCATAGTCTTCAGAGTCTCTTTAAGGCATTTGGCAGGGACCCGTTTTTATTCCCCCCCTTTTCTATACCCCCCCCAACCTATCTTCTACCCCCCTCTTATTTAACACACACATATATATATATTTTTATATATATAATATAATTATAATATTATATATTATATTTATATATAATTATATATATTATATATATAAAAAACATATGTTATAATTATATTAATATTTAAAAAATTTTAAAATTAAAAATATATAATAACACAAACATTACACACTTTTTTTTTTATTATTTTTTTTTTTTTTTCTTTTTTTTTTTTTCCTTTAATCTTTAATTATGTAATACTAATAACCTTATTACATTACGGCCCCCAAGGGGGTTGGTCCGGGGTCTGTAAGCCTTTTTGTTTTGTCTCAAAAAATAGAAAACAAAAAGGTTTTTAAAAAATGCCCCCCAGGGAGGGGGGATCAGAAAAAGAATCAGGGGACCCAGAAGACAAACCCCTCAAGAGTGGCCCCCTAGGTTCCCCCCAACCTCTGAAAGCCACCCTTGTACCTTCACCCGGTGCCCAAAATGTGCCTACTATTCCCCCCGGGGAGGGTTTTTTTACGCGTCGTTTAAAAACCGTGCGCCCAGTGTGATCTAACCATGCACTAATATGAAAAAACGAGTACGGGTCCCCGTCACCCGGGTATTTGAAGCTCCCTAGGCCCACTCGCATACGAGAGGAAGCACCCCCCCCTTTGTAAAACCCCTATATTTTTGGGGAGTGAAGAGGGAAAAGTCCATACTCTCTAATGATTGTGCACCCCCCAGGGAAAACCCTATACTGGGAGCCGAATTCAATTACCATTAAATTTTTTGCCAATTTTGAAAGTGAAAAAAAAGGAGACTCAGTGGGCGGCGGGTAGGCGCGGGGCCAAAAATTTGCTGAACGCCATCTTGTCGGTATGCACGCCCCTTCAAAAAGCCCCACCCCCCTCCCCCTAATGCATAACGGCTTTGGGAAAAAAGCCAGGTAGATGCCTTATAGAGGTAGTAGCCCCATAACCCGGGATCCCCTTGGGGGTAGATGCCCCCTTTTAGAAGTAGATGCCCCCCTGTAGCAGGTGAGCCAAAAATTTTAGGTAGAGCCCCTTTGTTAGCAGGTAGGTGCCCCCCTTTTTTAGCAAGTAGTGCCCCTGTTAGCAGGTAGTGCCCCATTGTTAGCGGTAGTCCCCATTGTTTTCAGGTAGTGCCCCCTTTTTTTAGCAGGTAGTGCCCCCCTTGTTGCAGGTGTGCCCCCCTTGTTGCCCAAATGTGCCCCCTGTTAGATTGTGCCCCCCTTTAGCCAAGTAGGGCCCCACATTAGCAGGTAGGCCCATCTGTTAGCCAGGTAGTGCCCCCATTGGTTGAGGTAGTGCCCATTGGTTGCCAGTAGTGCCATATGTATAGCAGGTAGTGCCCCCATCTGTTGCCAGGTAGTGCAATCTGTTAGCAGGTAGTGCCATTGTGCCAGGTGTCGCCCATTGTTGAGGTAGAGCCCTCTGTTGGCAGGTGTGCCCTCTGTGCCAGTAGTGCCATCTGTTAGAACGGTAGTTGCCATTGATAGCAGGTAGTGCCCCCATCTGTTAGCAGGTAGTGCCTTGTTGCCAGTAGTGCAACATATTTTAGCCAGGTAGTGCCCCTCTCTGTTAGCCAGTAGTGCCCCATTGTTGCCAGGTAGTGCACTCTGTTGCCAGGTGTGCCCCTCTGTTGCAGGTAGTGCCATCTGTTAGCCAGGTAGTGCCATAGTTAGCCAGGGTAAGTGGCCCCCATAGTTAGCAGTAGTGCCAATTGTTGGCCTGGTAGTGCCCATTGTTTGAAGAGTAGTGCCTCTGTGCCAGTAGTGCTCTGTTGGGTAGTGCCCCATTATGTTATGCCAGGTAGTGCCCTTTGTTGCAAGGTAGTGCCCCCATTTTCGTAGTGCCATGTTGGCCAGGTAGTTGCCTCTCTTGTTGCAGTAGTGCCCTTTGTTGCAGGAGAGCCCTAAAGCTAATAAAATAAAATAATAAATATTACCTTACCAGGCTCCTGCAGGCGGCCGCTCCGTGTGATTTCTTCAGCGGGCGCAGGGATGTGAGATGGCAGCGATGCGTCAATCCCTGCAGTGACGCCGTCAATCTCCCTGCGACTCGGACATGTATGTGCGGCGCACACACCTGGTCGTACATACAGGGGGAGGAGGGAGGAGGGAGGATCCCTCTGCCTCTCTGCACGTGAGACCGCGGGGGGGTGAGCGGCCACTGCGGCCCTTCAGGCCTGTAGGAGCGGTCCCAACGGCGAAGGTAGCGCACATAGCGCTACTTTGCTAGCACTGGTTAATTTAAAGGACCCCCGCCGATGCAGGCGGAGGGAGGAATGCCCAACTCCACGGCGAGGGCGGGAGGGGACCGCAAAATACGGGGACCCCGCCAAAAACGGGAGAGTGGCTATGTATGATCTTACTATAGCGAGTGATCTATGATGTGCGTTCACTGCGTTCTTTCGGAATCTTTGCCTGAAGTGACATGTCAATTCGGGTTTCCAAAAGAAGCATCCCACGGATAAAACACTCAGCTGCGCTTTGCATCCAAAAGATGCGGCTCATTTTTGGATACAATATTTTTGTACTCACACAGATTCAACAGCCGCAGTTTGCACATCAACTTACTTATTTACTGTGGGATATGCAGAAGAAACGCCACAGTATTATGTCTGCTCCTTGCTCACAAGGTATCCACAGGTGGCCCTAGATCCCAAGAACTATTCTCTTAGTCTAGTTCACATGTGAACATTAGCCGTGTCTCTCCTGCTGGGATCAAAAAAAACCACCCTGAAAACCCAAATCCTAAAACATTTCAGAAAATGAATTTTTTTGTCCATGCGGTCAAAAGCTGTTCGAAAAAAACGGCCATTTTTAGGCACAATATTTTTGCTTGTCTTGAAGTTGGTTTTTAATGTCTGCATAAATCAAGAATTGAGGTGGACTCGCTAAAAAGGAGATGTACAGCACATTATTGCATTATGGATCCGTGTTGTTTCAAAATGCAGCTACTGTGTGTTTGGATGAGTGTGGATGCAGCAGTTCACTCCTATGTTTATTATCGAGGAGTGTGTGTCTTGGATGTGTGTTGGAAGCAGCAGGATGCTCCCTATAGTTATATTATAGAGGTAGCTGTATGTTTGGATGTGTTGGATTCAGAAGGATCGCTTCCTATCGTTTATTATAGAGGCGCTGTGTGTTTGGTTGTGTGTTGGATGCAGAGGATCGCTCAACTATAGTTTTTATAGAGGCCAGCTGTGTGTTTGGAGTGTTGATGGAAGGTTCACTCACTATAGTTTATTTAGACGGCCTGCTGTGTGTTTGGTTGTGTGTTGGATGAGAAGGATGCTCCCTATAGTTTATTATAGAGGCAGCTGTGTGTTTGGATGTGTTGGATGCAGCAGGATCGCACCCTATAGTTATTATAGAGGGCGCTGTGTGTTTGGATGTATGGATGGCAGAAGGTCGATCTCACTTAGTCTTATTATAGAGACAGTGTGCTGTTTGGATGTGTTGGATGCAGCTGGTTCGCTCCCTTTTTTTTATTATAGAGGCAGCTGTGGGTTGGATGAGACCCGGATAGGCACCCTATAGTTATTATAGAGGCAGCTGTGTGTTTGGATGTGTTGGCTGCAACAGGATCGGGAACTCCAACTCATAGTTTTATTATAGAGAGTAGCTGTATGTTTGAGATGTGATTGGATGGCAGGATCGCCTATAGTTTATTATAGAGTAGCTGTATGTTTGGATGTGTTGGATTAGCAGGATCGCTCCTATTGTTTATTATAGAGGAGTGTGTGTTTGGTTTTGTGTTGGATGCAGCAGGATCGCTCCCTATAATTTATTATTGAGGCAGATGTGTGTTTGGAGTTGTGTTGGATGCGCAGGAATCGCTCCCTTAGTTTATTATAGAGGCAGCTGTGTGTTTTGTGAGTTGATGCAGCAGGATCACACCTTATAGTATTATTATAGAGGAAGCTGTGTGTTTGGATGTGTTGGGTGCGCAGGATCGTCTACTAGTTTCTTTTGAGGAGCTGTGTGTAGGATGTGTATGGATGAGAGGATCGCTCCTATAGTTTCTTAGAGGTAGTGTGTGTTTGGATGTGTGGATGCAGCAGGATCGCTCCTATAGTTTATTATAGAGGGGCCGGGGTGTTTGATGTGTGTTGGGTGGCAGGGTCCCCTCCCTATATTTTATTAAGAAAGGGAGCTGGTTTTTTGGGTGCATGTTGGATGCAGGGAGGAAAACGCACCCCCTTTTGTTTATTATAGGGCTCCCGCTGCGTCTTTCGGACCAAGAAAATGAAAATTTACAAATTTTTGGGCGGATCCGGGAAAAAGCAATTAGAAGCATAGCGCTCCTCGTCCCGGGCCCCCGATTTCGGGTTTTCATAAATTTAAAAAAAAAGTAAAAACCCCAAATGCTATTTTTTAGATAAAAGTTTGGGTCCAATTTTGGGTCCAACAAAAAAATCCCAAAAAAAGGGGGTAAAAGCATAAGTAAAACAGACCCAACACTCCGTGTTTAACATACCCCCTTTTTCTTACTAGGCTTAATATGGGGGAGAACGGTGGTTTCCCCGCCCACAAAAACCAAAACAGTCCCCGGAATCAAAGGAAAATTTCCCTGAATTTCCCCCGGGCCCCCCCCTCTTTAATGCTCCCGGTCATGGGGGCCTTGGGCCTTTTTTTTGGGAGGGATTTCGGGGACTGGGCCCCGTGGCGCTTTGTTTCCCCAACCGCCTTAAAAGGGGGTTTTCTCCTAAAGGGTTTGCTTTCAGCAAGTAAAGGAAAAAAACTTAAAAGAAGAAGTTTTCAAAAAATATTTCTTTGTTTTTTTTGTTTTTTGAGGGGGCTTCAAGTGATTTTAAAAACCCTTTTGTGCTCCTCTGGGTTTTCCCCCTTTAAACCCACCCCGCAAACCCGGATGAGCACCTGCCCACCGGGCGGATCCCGGTTTTTCCGGGGA
>JAODAL010018241.1:0-75282 GCA_025379985.1 Phyllomedusa bahiana
ACTAAATTTCGCGTGATCGAAAAAAATCCGATTACCATAAAAACCGTGCCGATTTCAACTTTGTCGATAAAAATCGCTCAACACTAATCGCGGCAAAAAAACCCGCGAAAATGCGCCAAAAAACGTCCGCCACTTTACATAGACTCCTGTAGTAAATTTTCTGCCCGGCTCTGGCGTTTTTTAGAGCATGTTGCAAAATACGACCAGTAAAAAAAACGAGCAGAAAAAAGCAGCTCAGTGCAGACAGCAGGACGTTTTTACAATAGAAGTCTATGGGAGATGATAACAGTCGTTTTTCCAGCGTTTTTAGAAAACAGAAAACGCTGGAAAAACGGACGTTTTTCTGTGCAGTGTAGACATAGCCTAATGAGTCCGGGTATTTACAACATGATAATGCTTTTCTCTGTTGACAAGCTTTATGGAGATGGCAATTTCACTTTCCAGCAGGACCTGGCACTTTCCAACACAAAATTACCAATACCTGGTTTAATCAGTAGAGTATCACTGTGCTTGATTGGCCAGAAAACTTGACTGACCTAAACCCCATTGAAAATCTATTGGATATTGTCAAGAGGAAGACGAGAGACATGAGACCCAGCAATGCAGGCACGCCTAAGGATGCTTTCAAGACAACCTGTGCTTCCATAACTCCTCAGCAGTGCCACAGACTGATCACCTCCATGCCACAGTAATGCAGTAATTCATGCAAAAGTAGCCCTGACAAAGTATTGGGCCAACCTTTCTGCATTACAATTCATTTTTCAAAATGGGATTATATACTATTCTAATTTTCTAATGTTCTGAATCTTGGGTTTTCATTAGCTGTAAACCATAATCATTCACATTAAAAGGAATAAACTCTTAAAATATATTGGTCTGTGTGTAATGAGTCTATACGATATATGGGTTTCTCTACTTAACTTGAATTACCGACATAAAATAACTTCATTAGTAAATCTTAAAAAACTAAACCCAGAAGGAACACTGAGTAGCACAATACAAGAAATTTTGCATTTTGAAATAAACGCAACTGACCAAAAAATTTACCCAAAGTGAAAATACTACAGAGATTAAAAAAGCAACATCCGTGGTACATTTTATATTTGCCTATTGACTTCCAACAATACTTTTTTGCATGTGTATTTTGCAATACAGAATATGTGAGATCTGTGATTCCACATGGGTCAGTCTTTTAGGGTTTGGACTAGGCAGCTTTTTTCCATTAATGGTTCCATATTTGTGGCAACACTTTGGAGCCCTTTATCTTTTAGAGACCTGTTCTCATCTCTTTCTTTCCGGGTCTGCGGCCAGTTTGTAACTCCCAAACTCCCGCTGTATTCAGAACTTCGCTAGAAATTAATAGAGGCAACTGTGCAAGCGTGGCCATCTCCCTATTTATTTTTAAACAACATTTCATTTACACAAAATCCATTGGAAATTGGAACACACCTTTGAGCACTACTGTGCCACTGTATGGAGTACAAAGATCATAAAGAGATTGTTTAACAAGTTTAGTGAGGTGGAACTTAGGTAGCTTGAACAAAGTCCCTAACTCACCTCCAAATAAACACCTGGAATATCGATTTGAGCCAGACATTCTCATCTAACATCAGTGTCTAACTTCATAAATGGACACAGATTCACACATTTTACATTGTTTAAGAAAGCCCTCCCAGAAGAGTTAAGGCTGGTATAGCCACAAAAGGAGATCTAATTCCATATAAATGCACATAGTCTTGGAATGGGAGGTCCAACAAGCTTATATGGATGTGATAGTCACATACACACACTTTTAAGCATATACTGTATATACAAACTGCTAGTACATTTTCTAATAGGTATCATAAATGTGGACTAAGCCCGCGTCAATTACATGATTGTAAAAAAGTAAAACTTCATGATTTTCTCTATCACATCAAATATTTTTTTTAAAGAGGCACTCAGTGTAAAATGAATAATCACTTTGTCGCTAGGTTCATTTTATTTGGAGTTCCATTGAGAAAATCATAGTCTACAGGGCTGTCCTTAGCCTTAGGGGGTTTTACTGTGAAGTAAAATTGATGTGATAATCTTGTAAATTAAATTATAAACATTTCCATTTCCATTCATCATTAGTAAAAATTCTGTACAATTTTTCTTTTAGCTGCTACCTCAGTGATCCACAGTGAACAACTCCTCTCCATGGGATCTGACCAGTGACGAGAGCTCCTCAGTCCTGGCCATACATACTCAGACATCACCTCTCATTTCAGGCAGCTACTATCAGTCTTTCCCCTGCTTAGTAATCAGACACACTCACTGCTGAGGGCATGTTCAACCTTAGTTGCTGTCATTCTATTTCTCTCCTCTGTACTCCTTAATAATTAGTCAACCAGTGAAAATAAATAAAAAGGAAAAAGAAACCTCAACCAGGTATGTGCATTGAAAAGAAAATCCACATGTTTGGTTCCTGCAGGGTTTTGAACTTAGGACCCCTATGTTGAAAGGCAGAAGTGCTAACCACTCAGCTATATTGTAGCTACTCACAGTTTTTTACAGAAACATATCTTTGTTTGACTATAGTGAACACACTGTGGGGAAAGGCATGGTGATGTCAAGTCTGCTGCGTCACATGGTATGCAGTTCAAACAAATAATACACGTCACCTTTTGAACACACTAAAAGCTGAAGCAGGAAAAACCAGGACAAACCAAGCATGAATAGCCTTCGTAGTAAAACCCCTTTAAGAACACATGGAGACCTAACAGACCACAAGTCAATGTAATCCTTTCCAATTTATTGGCACCGTCAAAAACCGAAGAATTTCAAGACTTCAGTTTACAGAACTGAGATGTTTGGAAAAAGAAGAAAATAGCCATACCCAAGAGTGTTGGTTGGATGGGGGTTTGTGGGTAAGAACAAGGCAGTTAGGGTATGAATACATGATGTGGCTGTGGTGTGACCATGGTGTGACCTATAGACCTACCTTCAATGTGCAATGCCCAACTATGTATTATAATTGTTAAATGAACAGATTACACGAGGAAACATTCATTTTGATGCCTTAAAAGCTGGAACCATTTTTAAGTATGTTTGGGGCGCTGATTCTGAAAATGACAATCGTTTTCCCCTATCATCTCTAGTTTTGGAGATTTGGCATTGCCCCCTTACCAAGTATTTGCTGCTGGAAGTAGTGGTAACTCAATATTGTACTAAAGAAATATTGGAAATTCATGTGAAACAGAAAAGACATACATTTTAGAACATTTAAAGAACACATGCAAATAGATGATTGCGTATGAGCAAATTCAATTCTAATTATCTACACCACATATTTATAAACAAATTCATCACAAGAACAATGTAAAATCATGTAATCAACATATCATAAACGAGAGCTGCTAGAACGAAATGCTGTTCCCCAGTGTTACCCTTGCTGCAGCATTGACTGGAGAAAAATAGATTTTGGTTCCTGAATTATGATAGTGAAATACAGAATTATGACTTGAATTAATGTTTATGTTTGATTGTGAACACCAGATGATGGATGTGAGGCTGGAGCTGAGTAAGGTCAAAGGCTGTCTCCAACAACAAGCATGTACAGAGTGTTGTATTCATTTTGTGTTAATTTTGGATACAACTTAGCAATAAAAAAGCTGAACATAGAATATCCCTGCTGCTGTCAGTTTGTCTGCAATAGTACCATGGCAGGAATATGTATGTATTATATGCATGCTGTTATTACTATTGTATTTAATATAAAATAGAAGCCCGTGGAAGAAAGTCACGGGATTTTGTAATTTAGGACTAAAAAGGATCTAGAGATATCAAAGGGGCACTTAGAATTAAATGTGAGTAGAAATTAGAGAAAATTGAAATACTCCTGCTTTGCATAGTTAAGGGCATACGTTTGTGATCTGAGAATTATCTTGTAATACAGGAGTCAGCAGGGGAGTATTCTTTCAATAACAATCAACACATGTGGAGCATCTTTACAAGTTTTCTTTGTCTATCATGGTTGCTGCTCACTGAGGTGGAGAGCAGGAATAAGGAAAAATGTTCAGACATTCAAGGACATTGGAGGGTTTGCTGTCAGCGTTAAAATCCTTATTTTCCATTTAAAATTGATTTCTGTGCATGTAAATGTTATGTCTTGGGTTTAATGTAAATTAAGAAAAATATAAAAAGAATTTTAGGAGTGCAATTAATCTTGCTGGAATGTGGCAGACACTTCAAGCTAACAGGAACGATTTATTTTCTCACAAAGATACAACACTTTTAGCAGTCATTGTCATTTTATATGGTACAAAAGTGTAATGGTTACAGTTTCCTGAATAGGTATAGCAAGTCCCCGACTTACAACGCTATGACTAACATCTGTCTCTCACGCTGCTCATGTGTGCTCCTAATGCTCCCGGTCCCCCCACCCTCCCGGACTGCCTCCAATGTAAAATACAGTACTGTGTAAGTACCCATACAATTAGTACATGTGTGGTATGCTGTCATTTGTAGATGTGAAACTATAAGCACCAGCATGCCACACCACACGAATGTACTAATTATATGGATGCTGATTGGTACATGTGTTTAACATGTGCTGTTGTGGCATGCTGGCACTTAATGTTCCATGTTCCACAGCAGCTAATAGCTGCGGGAACTACAAATGCCAGCATGCCACAATAGCACAAGATAGACAGAAAGTGAGGTGACATTTTTTAAACAGAGGTACAGACAGCAAAACAAATGTAAAAACCCTTCCCTGCAGAATCCAAAACCAATATCATTTAATAAATGTACCTGTTCCAACTTACATACAAATTCAACTTAAGAACAAACCTACAGTCCCTATTCTGTCCATAAGCTGGGGACTGCCTGTATAGACCTGGGTTTCTTTTATGCTTAGTAGGCACTGTCTCTTTAATAGCAGAAGAGAAAAACCATTGCAGTACATAAAAGTCTCTCTCTTTGAGCCTTGCACTCTAAAATGGCTGATGGCTTATCTTTGAACCCTTTATGTTGTCTGTCTGGCTCAGGCAGATCATCTTTAACCTGGTCTGGCTGTTCTAACTGTTCTGCGCCTAGGTTTGTGGTCAAAGAATCATAAATGTGTCTAATTCTATGAATGTGGTGCGATGCCCCCAGAACGCCCCAAATCTTTATTAGTGTCTCTCCTGCGCTTTTCACGCCAAGGTTTGAAATGCAACTGTTCATACATCTAAAGAACAGAGCTACGACAGCTTTTTGATGCCAGAAAACTGGTGCAGCCCCATTTATACATGTTGCTCTAAGTGACTACCTATTTCCAAAATCACCTTGCACACAGATTGCAAAGGGTATACTCTTCACAGTCCAGGTCCAAATTCTGGCGTTAAAATGCCACCACTTTAACATGTTTGACAGCAAATAGTTCAACTTGTTTCTATTTATGTTCTTTTGGTGTCATCCCCACTGCTCCTTACTGACAGATGGAGGATTACCTCAGTTTTTTATTGGTGCGGTCATCTGTAGATGCAGTCTGTTCGCACTTCACACATTTTCTGTCTCAGTTTGACCCACCCTTTGAGAGCTTCTCAGGGTCTAAATGATGATATAGACAATACATAGCCATTTCAATCTCACATTGCTCTCTCACAATCTCCAAGTAACATCCCAAGCTATATATAGGACTGTACGTCATCATGCAGTAACTTCCCAGGCTCCACTTCTCATCAGGCAATTTGTCACTCATTTTCTCTTTTTCATGGTGACTAAGGCTATGTTCACACGGCTTATTCACGGCGTAATTGCGGGACGGATTTCGCCCGCAATTACACTGTGTGCTCCGGAAAAGGAGCGGGGGCGGCTGGCAGCCCGCCGGCCCCATAGAAATGCATTATTCTCGGCGCGTATACCGCCGGGACAATTAACATGTCACTTTCTCCCCGCTCGCCGTATTTCGCGAGCAGGGAGAGGTGACTTAATCCATAGTTCTCTATGAGAACTGTGGATTACCGTAAGACGGGATGGATTTACCCGAATTCGCACATACGCGCAATACGTGCTGAAATCCGTCCCAAAATAAGCCGTGTGAACATAGCCTTAGAAGACCCAGACCTCTGCCCAGTCTCACAGCACACATCGCTTTCTTGCTGTTTACACACTGCCTTGATGTTCTAAATAAACATGGTTATATGAATACACCTCAATCCCACTTAGTGGTGGAATAGTGCAGAATTTCTAGCATCACAATGTTCACCATCCAGAAACAATGCATCACATAATGGCCCTTCCTGGCAGACACCTTTTCCTCCTGCAGGATGACAGTCCAGGACAACCTTTGCTAGTGTCATGGTGACACTAATGCAACAATGTCTTACCCATAGTTGCCAACTTTTGAAAATGAAAAAGCAGGAGACTTTAGACGGCGGCGCGCGTAGCGCGCCACGGGAAAAATTTGCATGGACACGCCTCCGTATGCCACGCCCCCTTCAAAAAGCCACACCCACTGCACCTAACTGCATAACGCTTGGAAGAAAGCCAGGTAGATGCCCTTATAGCCAGGTAGTAACCCCCCATAAGCAGGTAGTGCCCCTTACAGGCAGGTAGATGCCCCCTTGTAGCCAGGTAGGTGCCCCCCGTTGTTAGCCAGGTAGTGCCCCCCATTGTTGCCAAGGAGGTAGTGCCCCCATTGTTTGCCAGTAGTGCCCCCTCTGTTGCCAGCTAGTGCCCCCATTGTTGCCAGGAGTGCCCCCTCTGTGGCCAGGTAGCTGCCCCCTTTGTTGCCAGGTAGATGCCCCCTCTGTTGCCAGGTAGAAGTCCCCTCTGTTGCCAGGTAGTGCCCCCATTGTTGCCAGCTAGTGCCCCCATTGTTTGCCAGCTAGTGCCCCCATTGTTGCCAGTAGTGCCCTCTCTGTTGCCAGGTAGATGCCCCCTCTGTTGCCAGGTAGTGCCCCCATGTTTGCCAGGTAGTGCCCCCTCTGTTGCCAGGTAAATGCCCCCTCTGTTGCCAGTAATGTCCCCCTCTGTTGCCAGGGTAGAGTTGCCCCCATTGTTGCCAGGTAGTGCCCCTCCGATTGTTGCCAGGTAGTGCCCTCTCGTTGCCAGGTAGTGCCCCCGTCTGTTGCCAGGTAGTGCCCCCTCTGTTGCCAGGTAGTGTCCCCTCTGTTGCCAGGTAGTGCCCCCATCTGTTGCCGGGTAGATCTCCCCTCTGTTGCGAGGTAGTGCCCCCTCCTGTTTGCCAGGATAGTGCCGCCTCTATTGCCAGGTAGTAGCCCCCATTGTTGCCAGGTAGTGCCCCTTGCGGGGATTGTTGCCAGGTAGATGTCCCCTCTGTTGCAGGTAGTGCCCTCCCCTGTTGCCAGGAAGAGCCCCCATTGTTGCCAGGTAGTGCCCCCATTGTTGCCAGGCATGAGCCCCCCCTACAGCTAATAAAAATAAAATAATAAAATCCACTTACCTCACCAGTCTCCTGCAGCACGCCCGCTCCCGACCGATCCCTCAGCGACGCAGGGAAATGAGAGCACCCGCGTCACTCTCCTTCACCGCGCGTCACTTCCCCCCCCGCGCCGCTGACCGATTCGGCGCACACACCGCCCGACAAAAGGGGAGGGGGGAGGAGGGGGCGATCCCCCCTGCCTCCTCCCTCACAGCGAGACTCCGGCGGTGAAGCGGGCAGCGGCGCTTCACCCCCTTAGGAGCGGCCCGCGCGCCAGAGTAGCGCACTAGTCGCTACTCGGCGCCGCGGCCATTAAAGACACCCCGCCGCCTTCTAGCGGCGGAGGAATGCCGGAGGACGGGAGGACCCCAATAGCCGACCCCCCCCCCTCGCCAAACGAGAGTTGGCATGTATGGTCTTACCAGGTCCCACTCTATGCACCAGTGGGTGCTTGGACAATGTGAGTGCAAAGACATAATCAATGAAATAGTGTTAAACATTACAGCATTATCAAAATTAAAAGTGTAATAACACATTTCTTAATAATGCATTACGTGCGACATAACTTTGTAAGGGGGTAAATATGTATGCTTGCAGATCATTCCCCTTACAAGAATGAGATGGTTAGGAGGATAGGTAGGTGAAGATGGCAGTGTGTTGTCAGTCAACTTCGTGGACTGATGCATTGGCAAGTCTGCAAAGTCCAAAGGAGCAGGTTACAGAAAGCAACTTGCAACAGAAGTACAAATGTGTCATAAATGTAGAAAGCATGAGGGCATTCATATGTTGCGCTTCTGTTGCGTTTTCCAACTTCATCAAAAATGCAAACAAAAACACATGCGCTTTTCAAAAGCCCACTGTCAGGATTGCGCTACTAGCACTTTAAGGATTGTTGTTGCAGCCTCAGCCATTGTTCAGTTTGGTGCTTAGAGTGTTAAGCACTTGAGCCAATCCCTGGCTGGTGATTGCTTTTTGTGTCCTAGCTTTCTGTTTCTGCTTTGCTCTGTCATTATGCTGGTTCTTTGGATTTTGGCTCATCTTCCTGGTTACTCTCCCATTCTGTCCTTTTGTACTGCACCTTCTCCTGGTTTGACCTCAGCACGTTTGACTACTCAGTATTTGTTGTCTGTTTTCGTCTGTTTCCTGATTGTCTGTTTGTCACCCATTTATTAGGGTAGACATTAGGAAGAGGTTCGAATACGGGGTCACCCTTCTCGGGGTCACCCTGGCAGATCAAGCCAGGGTGGGATTAAGGCTTCCCTTAAACCCACATTTTACCTGTTCCAAATTAGAAGTTATTGCACAACCTCCTGGATTTATAAAATGTGTGCAGTGACGTGATGTGTAGACTCAGCCTAAGAATAGGAAAGATTTAACTGTTGATCAGCTAGTATTTCTGGTTTGTTTAACAATAACTAGTTCTCTAGCTGCTAGTTACAGTTTACTAAGCATTGTCTTGTTTGCACTCTGTTTCTAGCTGTAGGTTCTGAATTCTCAGCTTATTCCCTGACTCCTAAATTCATGATACAGGTTTAAGTCTTAACTTTACATAGCCATCACTCATTCTTCTTATCCTGACCCTATATTCTGTATTCCCTATATTCTGATAGACTCAGGGAATTTTCCTGATTTCTCTTTATATCTGTGTTTGGACCTTTTGGCATCTGTATTTAACCCTGGCTTATTTGTTTCAATACAGCAGCCATAGTACTCAGCACAGCTCAAACTACTACAGATGAAGGCCAGCATCCTGCCTACAGCTACCACTAATCAAAGATTAAATTCCACTTTATATCAGATAATGGCAAGCATATTTTGTGTTTTCATGAGCTTGTATCTGAAAAATAAGCTTGTGTATCCATAATCATTCTTCTGACAAAGAAGAGAATTCACTGTTGTCCATAACTTATGCCCATTAGGCATGAATTTATCTACGTCAAAGTTAAAATGGGAACATTTTTAAATTCTTAAATTGTTATAAATACTCAATTGATGCAAATTCTTAACCACAACTGAGATTTGCCAAATTGTAGCACATTTGACTTAAAATTCTGAACTTATTGTAGCATCAATCATATGTAATATATGCAATTGTCTCCTGTCAGCTGATCACCTATGCAGATGGTTTCATTTCCATTTGTTTTATATGTGGAATATAAAAACAGCCCTCACTGCAGGATACCACATTAAAGAATAAAAGCAGAATGTGCACATTTACATGTACTGCACATGCATATAAATCACTGTGAATGCTAAGACAATAAAGATAAGGGTAAAATGAATTGGATAAAACCTATTTCCTAATTTAAATCTTCCCAAAAATAGATTGCAGTGCCTTCAAAGAACTAGAAATTGTCATTACAACAATTCTCTAAAATCCAGCATTTTAGAGTACATGTAGCTGAACCTCTGTCACTAAAAAGTGATATGTTCCATATTGTTCCTTGGATAATCGGCCATGTTGCCTTGTAAAATGGTGATTATGCTTTATGAACTATATATCTATAATATTACTTGCCACTCGAAAGGTACTGTCTACTTTTGTAATGATCAAGTACCACAATCTAGAATTTATGATTTTATATCCTGGGGTAATGCACCAAGTTTACTATTTTTTTTTCTTCTGTTTCAAAATGATTTCAGATTGCACTGGCACAAGGTTTTTCAACCAGTACTTCAATTCTGACTATGCCCTAAAGACAGTATCTTCAGTATAAAAGATTTCAACATAATGGTATATTTAGTGTATGCCTCTGAAGGAAGTCCTAGATCCTGTGTTGCTCAAAATATCTAAACACTGTTAATATTTTATATTTATATATCATATATCTCTGATTGTTTCTTTGTGTTTTGAGGGTCCACTAACATAAACAGTTTGTTTCAATAAGGGGATGTTCACACTGCATTTATTAGATACATATTTGGGTACGTTTTTCAAACCCAAAAATGGACCCAAACACATATCTAACAATGTTCAATGTGCTTTACATTAATTTCAATGTAAAACACTTATTGTCATTCAGACTATACGTGTTTTACATACGTCTTTCGGATGAGTATAGCGCATCCGATTAAAGAATTGACATGTCAATTCTTGATCCATTTTACACATCCGACATCCTATTTAAAACTATATGGTACTTTTCTGCTGTACAGAAAATGTATCCAGACACACACCACACTTTGGTTACGTGTTTGGATACATTTTATGCAGCGCTTTAAAAAAAAATTTGGATCGAAAAACGCATTGAAAAACGTTGTGTGCACATACCCTAAATACATATATATATATATATACACGCTGCTCACAAAAAGTTAGCGATATTGGGCTTTTGGTTGAAATCTCAGGGTGAACATAAAATTTCTTGAATTTTTTTTTTAAATGAACTACAGTAATTGAAACCATCGCTTAACTTTAGAATACACATCTTCAACTGTTCAGTGCAAAATTCATAACTAGCGTTTGATCCCTGAATCAGCCAATAATTTTAGGGGATCAATCTGAATTGGGATTTAAACAGTCATCAACATGCTGCTTACATGTGACATCATGAGTCAAAGACAACACCTTACAATTGATCAACAGTACCTTGCCATTGCCATTTTTCTGTGATTTTTCTGTAAATGGTTGTTCAGTGATGAAAGTCAATTCACTCTGATCAGAAATGATGGTCACCAAAGTTGCTGGAGATGTCAAGGAGAGCGCTAAGCATCAGCCAGGTAAGGTACCGGCAGGTACCCTTGCCAGTAGTCTATCACACAGACAACGCTAATGTAAACGGTTATGAATGGTCTGACGTGACACTTGCATGCCTCTTACCTCCCTTAAATGTGCCTGGAGTTGTGTGGCATTCATCATCTGGTTCTGCAGGGCATTGTTTACAGTGAAGCGGTCATCAGTGTGTGATGTAGCCAAAGGACATCAACTTCTTTGCCTTTCTGTGTCTCTTCCAGTCTCTCTTCTGTATCTCTTTTGCAACCTGCTGATGACACTGTGTGATACGCTAAGCTCAGTGGTCACTTCCGTCTGAGAGTATCTTGCTTGAAATGTCGCAATGGCAAGGTACTGTTGATGATTTGTCAGGTGTTGTCTTGGTCTCATGATGTCAAAATGTGAAGAGTATGATGAGGAGGACTGTTCAGATCCTAATTCAAATTGATCTCCTAAATGTATTTGGCAATTCAGGGTCAAACACCTGCTGTGAATTTGGTCATTAAGCGCTTAGTTAGAGATCAGCGAGTTGTGCAAATATTGTACAGTACTAAAATATTGAACAGTTGGACATTTGCAACCAAACATATATAATCCGGGATTGTACGCAGCTGCTCGTCGGGAAACAGAAAAAAGTCAGTGTATTTTTGTTTTCACTTAAAGGGGTCTGACCTGCCTGGGGACAATCTACTGTCTACCTATTGACAATTTACCTACCTGGGGCAATTTACCTAACTATCTGGAGGCAACCTACCTACCTATCTAGGGGCAATCTACCTACCAGGGGGTAATCTACCTACCTAACTAGGGGCAATCTACCTACCAGGGGGCAATCTATCTACATATCTGGGGGAAATCTATCTACCTACCTAGGAGCAAGCTACCTATCTGGGAGCAATTTACCTACCTATCTGAGGAAAGTCTACCTATCGGGGGCAATCTACTTACCTGAGGGCAATTTATCTAGCTATCTGGGAGCAATTTACCTACCTATCTGGGGATAATCTGCCTACCCACCTAGAGGCAATCTAGCCAATCTACATGGTTGCAATTTACTTACCTACCTGAGGGAACTCTACCTGGGGGAAATCTACCTAAGAGGGGGCAATTTACCTACCTACCTGGGGCAATCTACCTACCTAGCTGAGGGCAATCTACCTTCCTGTGAACAATATACCTACCTATCTGGGGGCAATCTACCTACCATGGGCCTAACTACTGCCTACCTATCTACCTACCTACCTGGGGCCTAACTACTGCCTACCTACCTAGGAGCAATCTACCTACTTAGCTGGTTCTAACTACTGCCTACCTACGTAGGGCCAGTCTACCTACCTATGGCCTAACTACCTTCCTGGGGCTAATCTACTACCAAAATACCTGTGGCCTAACTGCTGCCTACCTAACTGGTGCTTATCTACTGCCTACCTACCTAGGGGTCTTCCTACCGAGAGTCTACCAACCTACCTGCCTTGGGCCTACCCACCAACTTGCTTGGTGCCTACCTATCTACCTAGGGTCTTGCCGTTGACCTCTCTGCCTAGAGTTTGCCTACCCACCTACATGAAGCCCCTAATTTAGGGAACTACTTATCTAAAAGGGAGTTCTACCTATGTATAGGGATATATTTATTATTCATGCTGCCCTAGGCATTATAGATATCCATCAGCCACATTAGCTGATTAGTATTTCTGTATTTTACAGATTTCCCCTTTGGACTGTGTCGGACCAGTGTTGGATCCATTTCTTTAAGAAAATGGTTACTGAGGGATGTTGTCGAGGAGTGTTTATTTAAAATGTTTTTGTGTTATTTCGGTGTATTTTTTACCAATAATTTTCCAGTGTTAGCAATAGTGGTGTTTGACAAACATCTCTCTATTACTAGCACAGGGGTTTAGTGTCAACCAGTTGGGTTTTTTTTCCCCGCCAATGCTGACACCAAGCTCCAGCACTAGTCATATAGAGGCATCTGTCAAACACCTCTATTATGAACACTGGAAATAAACAGTAAAAAAAACCACACAGACACAACACAAAAAAGCACTTTATTTAAATAAACTCTCCCCAACACTGGTCCTATGTGACTATTTTATTAAAGAAATAGATCAAACACTTGTTCAATAAATTCAACATAGTCCAAAGGGAAAATCTCCAGAAAAAAACAGAAACTTTTGCCTTCTCACGGAGAGATTGCTGCGCTGCTGAACTGCTTTGGATCAAAGGGTTCAAAGCTAAGTAGAATAGCGAGTAATCCGAGCGTGCGAGTGTGTCTTTTTTGTCTAAGTGTGTCGTTTTGCTTAAGTGTGGGACTTAATATTGGGGGACTTTAGATTTGGGGCTTTTAGAAAGGGCAGTATTATACAGATTTTTCATATTTGTATCTGTATTTCTTTTTTTTTTGGTAACATCCCCATGAGTTCCATGTTTGACAATGCTGTCCAGTGCACAACCTGTGCAATGTATGCCATCCTTGAGCAACAGTTCGAGGGTCCATACTGCTGTGCAGGATGTGTGCACACTGCACATTTAGAAGCCCGTATCCTGGATCTAAATGAGCAAGTGGCAACACTGAGATCCATTGCCAACTTGGAAGCGAGCCGGCTGCCCACTGAGCAATCACTCGCAGGTGTAGATGCTGGGGAGGATGGTAGCATGGAAGTGCAGGAACATGAGGCAGCTAGCTGGGTAACAGTTAGAAAGAAGGGTAGAGGGAAGAGTGTTAGGGAGGCTAGTCCTGAACTGGCACCAATGACAAAGTTAGAGGTAGGTGGAGTGTCCTTAAAAATTATTTCAGGGACTTAGGCAGAAAACTCAAAGCAAGGACCTCCAAGGTAATATTTTCAGAAATATTACCTGTTCCACGGGCCACACCAGAGAGGCAGCGTAAGATTAGAGAGGTGAATATGTGGCTCAAAATTGGTGTAGGAAAGAGGGATTTGGATTTTTGGAGAACTGGGCTGACTTCTGTCTTGGCTACAGACTCTATGCAAGGGACGGGCTGCACCTAAATGGCAAGGGTGCAGCTGTATTGGGGGACAAAATGGCCAGGAAGCTAGAGGACTAGGGACTGGGGGTGAGGGTAACTACACATATAGCATGCAAGAAAGTGAAGATAGAGAGCTGGGAATTAGTAATAAATCAGGGGGTGGAGTGGAGGGAGGGGGTGTAGCAATAGTTAAAAAGAATGGGGAGAAAGGAATAAAAACTGAAAAATCTATAAAATTGCATTCTGACCAATGCCAGCAGTCTGACCAACAAAATAAATGAACTAGAATTACTAATTGCAGAAGAAAAATATGTCATAGTGGGGATAACTGAGACATGGCTGGACGAGAGCTACGACTGGGCAGTTAACTTATAGGGTTACAGTCTATTTAGAAGTGACCGTAAACACCGGAAGGGGGGAGGTGTATGTCTCTATGTAAAATCCTGTCTGAAGCCAACACTGCGGGAAGATATAGGTACAGGTAATGAACATGTGGAATCATTATGGGTAAATATACATGCGAGTAATAACAGTAATATAATTCTAATAGGAGTCTGCTATAGGCCCCAAAACATAACAAAACCCATAGAAGATATGCTCCTCAGGCAAATAGATGAAGCAACTAATCAGAATGAGGTTGTTATTATGGGCGGCTTTAAAGGGGATTTGCAAAGAGACCATTTAGGTACCTCTCTCCTTAGTACAGGCAGAATGTCAACAAATCACGCTGAGTCATGAACCTGCAGGGGAGAGAGGGTGGGGGCCAGTGAGGAGTGAGGAATCCAAGGGAGCTTCTCAAAACTTAAGTGAAATAATAAGCAGAACAAGAGTGGATTCTAAATACAGCAAGACACAGGCTCATACACTGCACTGTCAGGAAGAGCCTTATCTGCTAAGTAGCTAATATAATGTAAACAAATCACGGAGCTGAAAGAGAGAGAGACGCACACAGCCAGAGCACAGAGCCGTGCATAAGGGATCCTGTGACATGTTCACTGAAATAATCAAACTATAACTTGTGGATTCTATATACAAAAGACAACACCTATTCTACACAGCAGCTTGAAAGTTTCTTCATGTTCCCTGTCATCAGAAAAAGCAGGTATCTAATCACACTACAACTAGTTTATTCTGTATACAAAAGAAAACATATTGCTACCCGGTGCCTTAAAAACTACTGCAGCTCAGACTCATCAGATAAGAAGCTCTCTCTGCGCAAGCCCGTCCAGCTCTTGTCAGGCCGTATCTAATAGACGCTTTGAAGTAACCAAGGGCATGTAAGAAAGGCTGTAGCTCTCTCAGACTGCAATTTTTGTAATCACATATATTTAGAAAAGTGATTAAAAACCCATTTTGGAGGATCCCACGTCAACATTATATCGTGGCAAAACCCCTTTAACTTCCCAGACATAAATTGTGAATCTGAAACCTGTAGCTCTCACAAAGGAAACATGTTTTTGTCTATAATTAAAGATAATTACCTTTCCCAAATGGTGCAGGAGCTGGCCAGAGGAAAGGCTCTTCTAGACTTAAAATTGACTAATAGACCTGACTAAGTAACAAAGGTTCAGGTTGAGGGGCATCTAGGAAATAGTGACCATAATATAATAAACTTCCATTTATCCTTCAATAGAGCTTTTTGTCATGGAACCACAAAAACACTGAATTTGAGGAAGGCTAATTTTATCCTGCTTAGAGAGGCCCTAAACCATATTGACTGGGACAAGGTGTTTAAAAATAGCAGAACAAAAAATAAATGGGAGATCTTTAAAAACATCTTAGGCGCCCACTGTGAGAGGTACATACCATATGGTAAAAAAATAATTAGAAACAGGAAAAACCCAATATGGATCAACAGAAATGTAAAGGAGGCAATAAAAAACAAAAAGAAAATGTTTCAGCTACTAAAACAGGAGGGCAGGGAAGAGGCACTAAGAAGCTATAAGAAAAAGTTAAAAAAATAAGTAAAATATGTAAAAAAAAATGATTAAGGCAGCAAAGCTGGAGACAGAAAGACATATTGCCATAGAAAGTAAAAGTAACCTCAAAATATTTTGTAACTATATAAATAGTAAAAAGATTAAAAAAGAAAATGTTGGCCCTTTAAAAAGTACTGAGGGAGAGACTATAGAGGGCAATGAGAAAAAAGGAAACCTATTAAACAATTTCTTCTCTACTGTATTTACCGAGGAGGATGACCTTCCTGTTGATGAGCAAAGGGAGGAGGTAAACTCCAACTTAAATGTTTCTTGTCTAACCCAGGAAGAAGTGCAGCCACACCTTAGGAAGCTTAAAACAGACAAATCCCCAGGTCCTGATGGCATACACCCACGTGTCCTAAGGGAGTTAAGCAATGTGATAGATAGGACCTTATTTTTAATATTTATGGACTGTATAATAACTGGTATGTCCCAAAGGATTGGCGCATAGCAAATGTGGTGCCAATATTCAAAAAGGGGTTAAAAAGTGACCAAGGAAACTATAGGCCGGTAAGTTTAACCTCTGTTGTGGGTAAAATGTTTAAAGGTTTTCTTAGAGATGCCCTACTAGAGTATATCACTGAAAATAAATGTATAACGCTGTTCCAGCATGGGTTTATGAAGGATCGATCCTGTCAAACTAATCTCATTGGCTTCCATGAGAAGGTTAGTTCTAGACTGGATCGGGGTGAGGCACTGGATGTAATATATTTAGATTTTTCTAAAGCATTGGATACTGTTCCACAACAAAGGTTGGTAAGTAAAATGAGAATGCTTGGACTGGGAGAAAATGTGTTCAAGTGGGCAAGCAACTGGCTCAGTGATAAAAAACAAAGGGTGGTAATTAACGGTACATACTCAGACTGTATCCCTGTTACTAGTGGGGTACCACAGGGCTCAGTATTGGGCCCTATCCTCTTTAATATTTTCATAAATGATCTTACACAGGGATTGCACAGTAGAATATTAATCTTTGCAGATGATACTAAGCTCTGTAAAGTCATCCACACAATAGAGGATAATGTGTTATTACAAAGGGATCTGGATAGGTTGCAGGCCTGGGCAGAGAAGTGGCAGAGGAGGTTTAACACTAATAAATGCAAGGTTATGAACATGGGGAGGAAAAATCCATTATATGATTACATGTTAAATGGAAAAACACTGGGTAAAAGTGACATGGAGAAGTACTTGGGAATCCTGGTGGACAGTAAACTTAATTGTAGCAGCCAGTGTCAGGCAGCAGCAGCCAAGGCAAATAGGATCATGGGTTGTATAAAAAGGGGCATAGATGCACATAATGGGAACATTCTCCCATTATACAAGTCACTGGTTAGACCACACATGGAATATTGTGTACAGTTTTGGGCACCAGTGCACAGGAAAGACATTGTAGAGCTTTAACAGGTACAAGGGCGGGCAACAAAAATAATAAAAGGACCTGGTGGACTGCAATACCCAGAAAGATTAGCAAGGTTAGGATTATTTAGTTTAGAGAAAAGATGGCTTCGGGGGGACATAATAAATATGTTTAAATATATTAAGGGCCAATATAGAGATCTATACGTCTTGAGGAACGAAAGTTCCTACATAAACATAGAAAGGGATTCTTTACTGTTAGAGCAGTGAGACTGTGGAAGTCTCTGCCAGAAGAAATTGTCATGATGAATTCACTAACAGATATCAAAAAGGGCTTGGATGCATTTCTGGAGCGTGATAATATAACAAGTTATAGTGACTAGGATTCTGGAGAGGGGTTGTTGATCGAGGGATTTATTCTGATTGCCAGATTGGAGTCGGGAAGGAATTTTTCCCTAACATGGGGACAATTGGCTTCTACCTCATGGGGTTTTTGCCTTCCTCTGGATCAACACTTTAGCAACACTTTAGTAGAATGGGCTGAACTGGATGGACGTATGTCTTTTTTCGGCCTTACAAACTATGTAACTATGTAACACTACTTAAATCATGACAGTACTAAACTCCTTCCACTACATCCCCTGGAGATCATGCATCAGGCCTGCAGCTGATATTCTGGGTGCAGGGGAAGGAGTTCGGACCATATAATATGATTCTGAGGGGTACAGGCCAAAACTGTAACAATTTCCAGGGGGTTAGTCCTGTTCCTCAGAGAATGGGCCTCTAAGTTGTTGCCTGAACCTTCTCTCTCACGCCTGTAATGTTTGTACATAGTTGGTAATTGGTAAAGAGGTGTTTGAAAAGTGAAGATGCTAAGATTTGTGTCCAAATCTGCAGGGACTAGTGTTGACCAGAAGAAGTCATCATGGTGATCTGGACCAATGAAAAAGAAAAGGGAATGTGAATGACCCATGAGGGAAACATAACCTGTGAGTCACTAAATATAACTGAACTGTAATCACTGATATGTGTGCAAAGTATAATGGCTTATATTCAGTAATGGGGTGGTGGTATTATTCAGTCTCTATATAGTGGTGATATGTGTTCATATTGTGGCAGTATTATTCAGTCACTATGTGTTTTATTGATATGTGGTCATAGTGTTGTGGTATTATTCAGCCACTATGTGATGGTGATATGTGATCATGGCATTGTGGAATTATTCAGTCACTATGTGGTGGGGATATGTGGTCATGGTGTGTCGGTATTTTTCAGTCACTATGTGGTGGTGATATGTGGTTATAATGTTGTGGTAATATTCAGTCACTATGTGGTCATGATGTGGCAGTATTATTCAGTCACTATGTGGTAGTGATAGGTGGTCATCATGTGACAGTATTATTCGGTCACTATGTGGGAGTGATATGTAGTCATGATGTTGCAATATTATTCAGTCACTATGTGGTGGTGATATGTGGTTATAATGTGGTGGTAATATTCAGTCACTATGTGGTCATGATGTGGCAGTATTATTCAGTCACTATGTGATAGTGATATGTGGTCATGATGGTGCAGTATTATTCAGTCACTATGTGGTAGTGATAAGTGGTCATGGTGTTTTGGTATTATTCAGTCACTAGGTGGTGGTGATATGTAATCGTGGTGGTATTATTCAGTCACTATGTGGTAGTGATAAGTGGTCATGGTGTTGTGGTATTATTCAGTCACTAGGTGGTGGTGATATGTGATCGTGGTGGTATTATTCAGTCAATATGTGGTGATGATATGTGGTTATGACGTGGTGGTATTTGGTCTTACTGAAATTATTGCTAATATTGGCCTTGGGATTCTGGCTTTGTGAAGTTATTTGGTAACTGTACCAAATTTTATACTCAGTTCTTTGTGATCTCCAACCGGTGTCCTGCTGAAATTAGGTGAGCCCCAGTGCTCCATTTTGATTACAAATTAGTGTAATAATGTTACATACTTACATAGTTAGTACGGTTGAAAAAAGACACATATCCATCAAGTTCAACCAAGGGTGGGAAAATGTGGGTGAAGGGAGGGAGTCAAGGATTTCAAGTCCAGCCTACCCACCGGTGAATGCCTTGAAACGCACAAGGCAGGAACCGATCTGCTCCAGGGAAAACCCCATCTCTGGCCCCAGAGCCGCCACCAGCCAGGTACCAGAATTTTACATGGCTATGTACGTATTAATATTCTTTAGTTTCAGGTAGTTATCTAAGCCTTTCTTGAAACTCCCAACTGTTTCTGCTGTGACCAGCTCCTCAGGCAGGCTATTCCATAGATTTACAGTTCTTACAGTGAAGAACGCTTTTCCCCTCTGGAGATTGAATCCTTTTTTCTCTAGCTGAGGGGAGAGACCCCTTGTCTTTTGAGGTGGCTTTACATGAAATAATTTTCCCCATACTTTTTGTAGGGACCATTTGTATAAATTGATCATGTCCCCTCGAAGCCATCTTTTCTAAAGACTAAATAAGTTCAATTCTCCTAACCTCTCCTCATAACTAAGATGTTCCATTCCCCTTATAAGTTTGGTTGTTCATCTTTGAACTCTTTCTAGCTCCATTACAACTTTTCTATAAACTGGAGCACAGAACTGAACAGCATATTCCAAGTGAGGTTGCACCAATGCTTTATACAGCAGTAAAATTACATCCTTGCCTTAGATGCAGCTGATTGACATTGCATGCTGTTCTGTAGTCCATGATCTACAAGAAAGCCCAGATCTTTCTCAACAAGCGATTCTCCCAGTTTTTCCCAACCTCGGACATATGATGCCTGCAGATTATTTGTACCCAGATGCAGAACCTTACATTTATCCACATTGAACTTCATTTTCCAAGTGGATGCCCAAACACTCAGTGTGTCCAGGTCTGCTTGCAATTTATGAGCATCTTCCATTAATTGCACTACACTGCATAGCTTGGTGTCATCTGCAAAAATAGAAACCATGCTATTGATCTCCTCTACTATATATTTAATAAATACATCAAATAAAAGAGGACCCAATACTGAACCCTGGGGCAAAACACTCATAACCGGGGACCACTCAGAGTAGGAGTCATCTACCACCACTCTTTGAGTGATTTTTTAATCCAATTACACACTGTTATTTCTAGCCCAATGAATTCTAATTTACCCAACAAATGCCTGAGGGACAGTGTCAAACGCCTTTGCAAAGTCTAAAAACACAATATGCACAGCTACTCTGCTAGCCAGACTTCTACTCACCTCTTCATAAAAACAGATCATGTTGGTCTGAAAACTTCTGTCCTTAATAAAACCATGCTGGCAATCACTTATAATATTGTATTCTTCCACATACTCCTGTAGATAGTCCTTTATGAGCCCCTCAAACATTTTTCCCACAACAGAGGTTAAACTTACTGGTCTATAATTACCTGGGCAAGACTTGGAGCCTTTTTTGAAGATGGGAACTACATTTGCCTTGCACCAGTCTCCTGGCATTATACTAGTCACCAGAGAATCTCTAAATATCATATACAGGGGTACACCGACAACCAAGTTGAGCTCTTTAAGAACTCTTGGGTATATGCCATCAGAGCCTGAAGCCTTGTTCACATTCAGTTTATTTATCTTGGCTTGAACCCTTTCTACACTGAGCCAATTAATTCTATCAGACGATGTATTAACAGTACTGGCACCACCTACATCCACATCAGATCTAGCACTGCTTCCATTATTACCGACACCACCAACATCCACACTGAGCCCGCCCACAACAGCTGCTTTATCATCGTTAGTATATACAGAGCTGAAGAACCTATTTAGTACCTCTTCCTTCTCCTGATCCCCAGTGACCAGCTCCTCATTACAGTTTTTAAGGGTCCTACATGCATTGACTTTGGCTTTTTGGCATTTATATGCTTAAAGAATTTCTTGAGGTTTTTCTTGCTGTCCTTGGCCACCTGCCTTTCATTTTGAATTTTAGCTGCTTTGATCACTTTTTTACAGATTTTATTAAGATCTTTGTAATTTTCAAAGGCTAATGCTGACCCCTCTGACTTATATTTTTTAACCCCTTACTGACCTATGACGTATGAGTACGCCATAGCGCCGGTAAGCGTCTTTGAAACGGGATTGTAGCGCGATCGCTGAGTCCCAATGGGCTAACATGGCAGCGGGAAGTTTTGTGAAGGCATTTATTCCATACGCTGAACACCGTAGAAGAACAAACATTCCAAAATTGCATTTTTTGGTAATTTCACGTCCCATAAAAATTGGAATAAAAGTGTCAAAAAAAGTTGCATGTGTTCCAAACTGCTAGCAATTAAAAGTACGCTTCAGCCCGCAAAAAAATGCACCCTCACTGACGTCCGTAGGTGTTAGTACAAAAAATTAATGATCGCATAAAATGGTACTGCGCCGCAAATTTCAAAAATAGAAAATGTTTGGAATTTTTTTACGGTACCAAAACATAACGGAAACCCTACATGTTTGGCATTGCCAGATGTGTATCAACCTGTAGAATACGGATAACACATAATTATTACTGAAGAATACACTCCGTAAAAAAAAAAACTCCCGCAAACACGGCGCAAGTACTTTTTTTTCACATTTTGCCACACTTAGAATTTTTTGCAGTTTCTCAGTATATTTTATGGTAATATGAATAACAGCTTTAGAAAGTACATCTTGTCCCGCAAAATAAAAGCCCTCATGTGTCTATGTATGTGGAAAAATAAAAAAAGTTATGGCTTTCAGGAGGCAAGGAGGAAAAAAATTTAGAGCCATATTATTATGACCGTCCGTCAGGAAGCGTTTAAATGCCCTTTTTCTATCATTTATTGCCCTTTTAACAGAATGAAGAACCTATGTTGGATTTTGTTTTAGTCGCCTATACTTGTTACCCATAGGAATACATTTTGCTATAAATTTCCCCAGAGTATATTGGCTTCTACATCACTATTTCCTAATAGCTGCTCCCAGTCTATGTCCTATATTGCGTCCCTCAATAAAGGGAAATTGGCCCTTTTATAATTAAATGTTTTTGCCCTCCCGCTCTGTTTCTTTTCTCCAGTTTACACTAAAATGAATAATATTGTGGTCGCTATTACCAAGATTTTCAGAAACAGTGGCCGCTCCAACAAGTTCTGCTTTGTTAGAAATTACCAGATCCAACAGATCCTCCACAAAATGCCCCATAAAATTATCCTGTAATGGATTGAGGAACTTCCTTCCCTTTGCAGTTGATGCAGAACCATGACCTCAGTCAATGTCTGGGTAATTAAAGTTGCCCATTATTACCACTGTACCCGCCTTGTGCTGTCTGCACCATTTGTTTATGCACCTGTTCTTCTATCTCTTCAGTGTTGTTCGGGGGTCTATAGATTACACCAAAAATTCTTTTTTCTGCATTAACCCCTCCTTGTGTTTCCCCCCACAATGTTTCCACATTTTCACCATCTTCATCCTCTATTGCCTCTTTCACATTTGCCTTCATATTACTCCTTACATACTGACACACTCCTCCTCACTTCCTGTTCGCTCTTTCCTTCCTAAATAGATTAAAACTTTGAAGGTTGACAGCCCTATCATGTGAGGAGTCCAGCCATGTTTCAGCACTACCAACCACATCAATCTGCTCCGCCAGGAATAGCGCCTTTTCTTGCTAGACTTCTGGCATTTGTGAATAGACATTTTACATTCCCTTCCAGTTTTCCACTTTCCGTCAAAGGTATGGGATTATATGTAATATGTTTAATAGACGGCATAGGATCATACATTACCTGTTCAGTAGACGACATGGGATTAAACGTTACACTTTCAGATGATGGCATGGAATTATACATCTTTCCTTCGGTAGATGGCAAGGGATTATACGTTACACCTTTAGTAGATGGCATGGGTTTATACATTACACCTTTAGTAGACAGCATGTGATCATATTGGTCTGCATAAATTGAAATGAAACTGAGCGGGGCACCGTACAGGGGGTGGAGACAGTGGGATTCTAAAATCAACTCCTCTCATGGGCCCTATTCACCCCAGTCCGACACGGACTTCAAGTGTCAGTAACTTAGCGTTACTGACCATATACTGCTGGCTTCCCCACTCTGTCACTACACACACATGTGTATATATATATATATATAATATATATAATATATAAATATATATATAATATATATATATAATATAATATATATATAATATAATTAACATACATACAACAACATACATACTTGTGTAATGTATATATTGTAGGGGGTCATTCACATTCAGCTTCCATCTTGGGTCGTCCCGGGGGATATTCCGCCCTTGGACCACCGTCCTTTGGTAGAACGGTTGGCACTTTAACACAGGGCACTTGGACACCGGGTTTCTTTCAGTCTGGCCTCCGCCAGCTTTATTTCTTCAACACAGCATACAGGAATAAAGGTAAACAAAACCCTGGCCATCTGGCCACTTTCTACACATGTAGCTTCCCTCTCTATAGAGGGTCTGGACCTAGTGTCCAGTCAGAACAGTCCGTTCTACCAGCCTCCACTGGTTGTGCTTCCAGAGGTCAGCCACCTGCTGGCCTCAAGCCTCTGGGGCAAGAGCCTCTCCTCAGCTCTTCCACGCTCCCATTCCAGGAAGCGAACCACACCCCCTGTACACCTGAAGGCCTAGGCCTTTTATAGGAAACCCGAGACCTGTCCAAATACTGGCCTGGACCATGGGGAGTAGACGCCCACCCGACATTGTCTACTCCCAATAAGAACCGACCTAGGAACGGCTGAAAAGCCAAACTAACAATACACAGTTGCCGACCACTTAGTGTGGCTGACAATACATACAGCTGGCTCTTACCCCCCCCAATGCCAAGTATGCGTGGGGGGGTTTTGCATATGGCGCCACCTAGTGGCCGGAACCGGCAACTACATGTAGTCGCGGAGCCACGATATATAAAAATAAATAAATAAAAATAAATATAAATATAATATCTAAATTATATATATATATATATATATATATATACACACACACACAAAGTATGATATATAATATCATGTATAGTATATATGACCGGTTAAGAAAACAGACTAGTATCAGGCTAGGGCCAGATGTTGCATAAGCTGGACAGCACAAATGCAGTTGAGAACCATGTCCACTTCCACGCAGATCTCCATTGATTGTTAATGGCCACCTGGTTTTGCAAGCTATATATCTGCAAAGTCCTGAACCCAACAATATATATAATTGAATATTATTACTGGCTGCACAAATATGTAGGCATACAGCTTGCACAACCAGGCAGCCATGAACAATCAACAGAGAACTGAGTAAGGGTGCTTTCACACGGTGCATTTTTGGTGCGTTTTTGATGCGTTTTTCAAAGCATTTTTTGTGCAGGACGGTATAGCAATTAATACTGTATATTACTGCACACCAATCGCGGCAAAAATCGCGATAAATTACACCCTAAGGGCTTGTTCACACGGCGTTTTGGATCCTTTTTACGGATCCGTTTTCGGCACTTGAAAAGCGCATCCGGAAAGCGGATCCGCAAAACGCAGCATTGGATACTTTATTTGGATCCGTTTTGAATGCTTTTTCACCTGCGCTTTATGCATCCGCTTTTCGGATGCGTTTTCGGCAGAGGGGGGTCTCTCTCTGCCTGTCTGCCCCCCCGTTCCATTCACTGCCTGTCTGCCCCCCCCGTTCCATTCACTGCCTGTCTGCCCCCTCGTTCCATTCACTGCCTGTCTGCCCCCTCGTTCCATTCACTGCCTGTCTGCCCCCAAGTTCCATTCACTGCCTGTCTGCCCCCAAGAGTTCCATTCACTACCTGTCTGCCCCAAGTTCCATTCACTGCCTGTCTGCCACCCAAGTTCCATTCACTGCCTGTCTGCCCCCAAGTTCCATTCACTGCCTGTCTGCCCTCCAGCCATCATATATGTCTGCCCGCCGCCGCCGCCGCTCACCGGCGCTCCCGCCGCTCTGCTCATCTGCGCTCCGCCTGCCGCCGCCGCCGCTCTGCTCATCTGCGCTCCCGCTGCTGCCGCCGCCGCCGCTCAGCTCACCTGCGCTTCCGCTGCCGCCGCCGCTCTGCTCATCTGCGCTCCCGCTGCCGCCGCCGCCGCTCTGCTCATCTGCGCTCTCCGCTGCCGCTCCGCCGCTCTGCTCATCTGCGCTCCCGCTGCCGCCGCTCAGCTCACCTGCGCTCCCGCGTGCCGCCGCGCCGCTCTGCTCATCTGCTCTCCCGCTCCCGCCGCCGCCGCTCTGCTCATCTGCGCTCCCGCCTCTGCCGCCGCTCAGCTCACCTGCGCTCGCCGCTGCCGCCGCACTGCTCTGCTCATCTGCGCTCCCGCTGCCGCCGTCCAGCTCTGCTCATTCTGCGCTCCCGCTGCCGCCGCCGCTCTGCTCATCTGCGCTCCCGCTGCCGCCGCTCAGCTCACCTGCGCTCCCGCTGCCGCCGCCGCTCTGCTCATCTGCGTTCCCGCTGCCGCCGCCGCCGCTCTGCCCTTCTGCGCTCCCGCTGCCGCCGCCGCTCAGCTCACCTGCGCTCCCGCTGCCGCCGCTCAGCTCACCTGCGCTCCCGCTGCCGCCGCACACCCTCTCCAGCGATCCCCGTCCAGCCTTCCAGTGCACTTTTCCGCATCCACTTTCAGGATCAAAGCGCAGCTGTTACGTACCAGGAGTGTGGAGCGCTTTTGTGACAAGTGCCAAAAAGCGCACTCCATTATCTCCTATGGGCGTTCAGTTGCGTAAAACACAATAAGAATTGACATGACAATTCTTAAAGCGGATGCGAAAAGCGCAGAAGAGCTCTCAAAAGCGCATCGCTGATCTCCCGTGGGAACAGCGATTCGCTTTTGCCATTCAACTTAATGTTAATCACACTGACAATTGTTAGATCCGTTTTGCGGATCCGTAATACGGATCCGTACAACGGATCACAAAAACGCCGTGTTGAACAAGCCCTAAGAGAACACAACCGCACTGTTTTGAACTTCATGGCGGCTACACCATATCTGCCTGGCTTATGTAGTACCTGTCCCTACCTAAAGGCCAGAACAACACTGAGTTGTTTGTAGTGTTCCTGAGGGGCGGTTATCTGTTCAGATACTGCTGTTTCCAGTGGAATGCTCTTAATTGCATAAAATCTTGTGGACTGCAGTTCCTACTCAGTAGTTAAAATTAATCAGTAGCACTAAAAAGTCAGGGTACAGCCCTCGCCTAAAGGTTTGAACCACAGATATCAGAGGCAAAAATATCCATCTTCATAACTCGCATCAATTGTTAAAGGTGGTAAAAAGTATTTACTAAGTTGTATTCGTGTCAGTTGGAGAATGATGGCATGATGAAATGAAATACTGAGCAAAATTGATCACTAGGAAAGATGTATTGATACAGGTAGAAAAGAAAAGTGTTGTTGCTGCCAATGACAAGCAATTGATTGCTGTTTCCCTTCTCCAAAGGTTGTCTGAGGTGTATGCTACCAGGAAACAATCAACAAATGTTGACAGATATGTTTTTTTTTTTTTTGTTTTTGTGTTTTTTTTTAGGTGGGGGGGGAAGGAAACTGCCACTGCTGTTTTTGGAGCCAGAGATAGAAAAAATGAAAAAAAAACTGTAGTGGTGATTTAAGAAAAAAAAGCTAAAGTGTAAAGTCACTTTTATTTTGTAGCATTACTACATACCTATGCACTGCTGTGAGCTTAACCAGCATTTAGCAACCGAATGCTTATTAAAATTCTCTTATTAACAAATTAATATCTAATCAATGTATTCTGTACTTACTAATTATTCAGACTATTTAAATGTTCATGTGTTAAATGTTTTTCAGTAGTAGTAATACTGAGATGCAGTGCAGGCACAGTTTCATATATGATGAGACGATGAAAAATGGAAAAAGTAATAAAAATGGCAAAAAAGTGGTGTAGCTATACTAAACACATCTTTTTCAATAATATCTGAAGATATATATTAAGATTTCTGCAATCCAATCTGTTGTGTTCTTACCTTAAGTTCGCCAATAGAAGATAGGAGTCCTGCACCATATGCTCGTAGCTGTCCATCTTGTTTGCAAAGACCAAATTCAATAGTAAAAAAGTAGCACTAAAAATAAAAAAGAAATGGTGATAAGTAGTTATTTTTTGTTAAAACCTCTTTGTAAATGATTAATAATATATTTTAATATATTTCATAATCCTGTCTCTTCAAGACATCATCTCTAAACAAAAGCTGCCCACAGAAAAGAATTGGTCATGATGGGTCCAGTATCTGAAAACCATCTCATCTGGCCACATGTTTCCCCTGCAATGATCAAATAAAAAAAATTAAGGGGGATTTGAATTAGTTATTAGTAATATTAAAGTGCTGAAATTTATGTACATTGTACCATTGTAGCAGTTACTGACGGGAGTCAGTAGACGAAGTGCGGGACAAGAAAAGCAGGTGCTGGTACAGGTGCCAGGACACAACAGGTGTAGCCATAGGCAAGTAATGCAGTCCCAGACAGGTAGAGGAATTGGTACAGTGGCAGATATACAGCAAGTATTTTATCAGACTGGTGCTGTGGCAGGGGCAGCAGTAACAGATACAGGTAAACGTACAGGAAATGCAGGTAACAGCAGCAATACAGCAGCCAGGGATCAAGCTTTATGTAGGGACAACAACGAACTGACGCTGGAGCAAGGGCAGGAAGTTCCTTTAGTAGCCAGGGGTCACAGGTCATGGGGCAAGTAATTGGGACATTGTCTCCTAAAATAGCAGAAGACTGTTGTGGGCTCATGTGAGCACAGGCTGCCACAAATGATGGGTGCAAGCAGGAGAGGACCGGTGAGTACGAGCTGCCAGCATATGCCGCAGCAGGGACAGGAGCACATGCCGGCAGCAGACGCCACTGGCACTTGGGACACAACAGGGGCCACAGCAGACCGCATTCCAGGACAGGTGCCGCGGTATGCACTGTGACAGTACCCCCCCCCCTTTAAACCTTCTCCTCCGGGCTAACTGGGTACCCCGAAAGCAACCAAGGGTAACCACCTCCTCCTCGGTATCCCAGGAACTGTCTTCAGAGGAGGTGTCCTGAAAGTCCCAGATGACTTCTTGGACCTGGGGAGCAGAAACAGAAATGGTAGGCAGGGGGAGGAGCTGGCAGGAATCAGAGATGATTTGAAAGTCCAGGGGCTCTTCTTGCTCTTTAGGCTCTTTAACAGGCTAAACAGAGGCAACGGGCAGGGAAACGGGTGTGGGTGGGATTGCACCGGGTGGGCAGACTTCAGGGAGCTCGCCCCATTGGAAAAGTTCACCCGTTTTCCAGTCCAATGATGGGCTGTGACGCTGGAACCACGGAAGCTCAAGCAGGACCGGAGCAGAGGAACTAGGCAGGACGTAGAAACACATTTCTTCTTAGTGGAAACTCCCAACTTGAAGAGTCATGAGTCCAGCAGAGCAGGAATATTGAATGAAGCACCAGATGAATAGCGGAGAGTGAACGGAGTTGTCCGACGAGGAGCAGAAGCACCATCATTCAGGGTCACCTCACCCATGAAACCTTGGCACTTGGTTCTCGGGGCGCAGCTGGGCAGACTGGGAAGCTCCTCAGGTAGTGTCGGGCACCGCCACAGTAGAGCTGGGGTGTCAAACTGCGGCCCTCCAGCTGTTGGGAAACTACAACTCCCATCATGCCTACTGTTATAGATTGTATAAATGCATGATGGGAGTTGTAGTTTCCCAACAGCTGGAGGGCCGCAGTTTAACCCCTGTGCAGTAGAGACACAGGTTAAGCCTGCGCCAACTAGTGAGTTCCTCAGGGGTTAGGTGAATACAGTTCACCTCCATGGGTCCAGCAGCCAGGGCGATAAGGTCATCCAGGATGGCAGGTAAGTCACGACCAGCCAGTTCCTCCTTGATGCGTCCATCGAGACCCCCCCCAGAAAGCAGCAATGAAGGCCTCGTTGTTCCATGCAAGCTCTGAGGCCAGGGTGCGGAACTGGATGGCATATTGACCCACAGTGGAGTAAGCTTGATGGAGCCAAAGCAGCGATGATGCAGCGGAGGTGTTGAGCCCAGGTTGCTCAAAGATTTTGCGGAAAGCGCACAGACACTCTTGGAGGCCCCCTGTCAGCGGATCCCCTCTCTCCCAAAGGGGTGACACCCAGGCCAAGGCTTCACCTGAGAGCAGGCTTATGATAAACGCCACCTTGGCACAGTCATAAGGAAAATGGTGAGCCAAGTCCTCAAAAAGGATGGTACATTGTTTGAACAATCCGCGACACGTATGGGGGTCTCCAAAGTAATGGGCTGGCAGAGGCAGGTGCAGGCTGGGACCGGTCATGGCAGCGTGAGGTAGAGCTACTGCAGGTGACGGAGCAGGTGTAGGTGACACACAACTTCGTCCAGATGGGTGGTAATGGTCTGTAACTTCCCGAAAAGTTGCTCCAGGTGGATGCCACGACAGTTCACTATGGCTGCCATTTCCTGGATGTCAGGCAGATGCACATCGACAGGATCCATAATTGTATGGCCAGTTCGTACTGTAACAGTTACTGACGGGAGTCAGAACATTCTTCACGTCCCAAAGGGGTGGAACGTGGATACTCTGGGCCACCACGAGCGCCGATGGTAGAGCTTGCATCAGTAGCCAAAGTGCGGGACAAGGACAGAAGATGCCGGTACAGGTGACAGGACACAACAGGTGTAGCCATAGTCAGGTAACACAGTTCCAGACAGGTAGCAGACTTGGTACAGCAGCACATATACAGCAAGTATTATAGCAGACTGGTGAAACAGTAACGGGTACAGGTAAATGTACAGGTAACACAGGTAACAGCAGCAATATAGCAGCCTGGGGTCAAGCTCTGTGTAGGGGCAACAATGAACTGACACTGGAGCAAGAGCAGGAAGTTTCTTAAGTAGCTAGGGGTCACAGGTCACGGGGCAGGTAATTGGGACACTGTCCTTTTAAATAGCAGAAGACTGCCGTGGGCCCTACAGGGCACTCGTGCGCACATAGGCAGCCACAGAGGATGAGTGCGAGCAGGAGTGAGGAACAGCGAATATGAGCTGTTGGCAGACGTTGCAGCAGGGACAGGAGCCCAGACAGGTAAGTACATGTCGGCAGCAGACGCCTCCGGCAGCGCTTGGGACACAGCAGGGGCCGCAGCAGAGGCACAGGTGATATGTGCAGCAGGTTCAGGGGTACATTGGCTAGCCAAAAAATATCTGTCTGCTCTAGCATTAAGCACTATTACAATGCTGGTTGCTAAGACACTGACCAGTGAGATGATGTTTCCAGAAGAAAGGGAAGGGGAGCCTTCTCTCTTTTGGAGTCTTTGACGTCTACACTGCCATGCTCTCTGCCACCACCATATGGGATTGTAGGATTCATAAATGGGGGAGAGAGGGGGTTCTCATCTAGGATCCATCATTTTAGAGGATCTTATCTAGGGTCTGTAACTTTTATAGGGTCTATGTATATAGGTGAGTCTCTTTTAAAGTCACTAGTCTGATGGGGTCTGATAAGGGTTCTGTATATAGAACAGGGATCTAATCTGTACTTTGTAATTGCTAGGGGGCCCAGTTGAGGTCTGCATATACAAAAGACTGAAAAATGTAAAAGGCTGTGCACAATAATATTATACTTTTGAAAACGTTAAGCATGGTGCACACTGAAAGCAATGACATACATCTAAATACTAAATCAGGCACACTAAAGACAAAGGGTAAAACCTCAAGTTTATATAGGAATATAGGAAATGTTTTAACAGCTAAGGAAAATTGAAAAACCTGGGACTCTTAGTTTACAGTTTTTGATCAAAGATTGTATTAAGCTCACCTCCCAACACGTCAAGGGGTTCCAGAGCAGGTGAGTCCTACACAAAAACATGTTACCTTACTAGGAGTCCATTCAGACTGCCACTTCCCAGGAGTGATAGGAACCTGCAATTGAGTTAACCTGCACTTTATTTATATAGGTGGGTTGAGTGCAGAAACCCAATGAGATGCCATCCCCAAATAGACTGAAAAATGTAAAAGGCTGTGCACATCTATATATACTTTGAAAACGTAAGCATAGGTTGCACATGAAAGGAAATGAATACATCTAATACAAAAAAATCAGTGGCACACTAAAGACTAAGTAAAACCTCAAGTTTAACAGGTTAACTAAATTGCAGGTTCCTACCCACTCCTGGGAAGTGGCAGTCTGAATGGACCCTAGTAAGTAACATGTTTTAGTGTAGGGATCACCTGCTCTGGAACCCCCTTGACGTGTTGGGGAGGTGAGCTTAATACAATCTTTGATCAAATACTGTAAACTAAGAGTCCCAGGTTTTTTCATTTTTTCCCTTTGCTGAAAAGCATTTCCTATATTCCTATATAAACTTGAGGTTTTACTTAGTCTTTAGTGTGCCACTGATTTATGTATTAGATGCATATACAAAAGAGACTGTGCTGTCATTTTTAGTGTGTCTGATCTGGGGTGTATACAGATATATGGGGTTGGAGGTGCTAATAACTCTTTCCTTACAGAGTTACAGGTGCTTTCCCATTTAGATGTACTTACAAAAGTTGTACTTAACAGTTACTTTCGGGCTTTTATTTCCTGTGCAGGCTGTTGGCAGTTCTACAGCAGTGACTGAGATTTCAGCTCTGGTAGCTACTATTCCTTAACATGCCTGTTAGAGGTACATTGGTGATGAAGGGGTTTTGATTTACAAAAAAGGAGAGTGTTTAAGCAGGAGGTCTGGCTATAAATATGAGCTAGCAGAGTTGCATTCGTCAGGGGAGGAAGATGCCAAGATGAGCATAGAGAGTATTCTACTCATACTCACCTGTGCATTTATATAGAAAGGATGTGTCACTCTGCAGTTCTGACAGCACAGTATGTTAGACAAATTCTGAAGATAAAAGCATTCAAGTGTTGTCAATCGGAGACTGTGCGAGAGCTGAAGAGGCTTCAGAGTCTAAGGCACCATTGCTAAGAAGCCAGTGGCTGTGTATTGTACATAGGTTTACCGATGCCCAACAAGTTAGGAAAAAGATTGGTTATTCCATGGCTTAGCCAGAAGCCTATTTAGAGAAATCGACTGGAAGGGGCAGTGAGTGCTAAAAGGAGAAGAAAAAGGGGATTTTGTCTACACGTGGTTGCACAAGTCAGAGATTTATAGAGGATCAACACCTGATGTAATCATCCTCCTGGAAAGTAAAAAATGGTGCAAGAGGCAGTGAGAGTGCATAGACATGCAGGCTGCAGGCAACCAATTGGGCTGATCAAAATGATACAGAAAATGGGTAGTGAATTAGCTACCACAGACAACTTTGGTGGTGCCAGAGAATTGTATGCTAGTGGATGATGCTGTTCCACAAACAATGACATGTTGTACTAGTGGGTAGTCTCCCTTACACCCAGACTGGAACAGAAGGTTCAAGCAAAAGCCATCAGCCACTGCTGGGCACAACCAGAATAAATGCCTTAAAAAGACCTCTACAAACAACTAAATATTTACTTCTATTGTGATGTTTTAGAGATTGTGCCCATTAATTGTGAAAGAAACCAACAATAGGAGATAGACACAGCTCACCTCCACCCCTCTCTGCATGGTGACTGACTTCCAGGTCACACAGCATGTCTAGAAAACTCTACTTTAGAAGTCAATAGTTCCCCTCCTATTCACAGGTTCCGATGCCAATGTAGCTGCTGTAAAGCATCTATTTAAATGCTGTTCAAAGCAACTACAGTTATAGGGCGCCCATGAATGATCATACACAAACAACAGAACTGAGAAATCTATGATCAGAAAATAAAAATGGCTAAGAAGAAAACAAATATGTATCAGTATCTTGGTTTAATTAGGAAAAAATTGCATTAGATTCCTTTAAAACTATTTCCTGTTCTGCTTTATGAAATGTCTGCAATATTCCAGAGGAGTAAAGCCACACCCTTTACAAATTATCAACATTGTCTATGTTTCACTTAGGGTATGTTCACACAGCTTAAAATGCCACGTATTTCGCCACGCATTTCACCACGTACTGCGCATTATAAGCATCGAAGTACGTGCTGCAATTACGGTAATTCACAGCTCTCAGAGAGAGCTATGGATTAGGCGTTGTCCCCCACACGTTGTCCCCCACACATGTACAATACGATCGTATTGTATGCACGGGGGGAGAATTGACGTGTAAATTGTTATATGTTTTTAGTTCGTGGATATTTATCAATTAGCTTGAATGGTAAGCAGGTACAAAAAGCAGCTCTCACACAGGGTAATTAGCATTCCTGTGCATTATACACACAACCCACTGATTTCAATAGTCAACATGTAGTGCTTTATTTTCCTTTGGTGGCACAGCAGGAAAATTAACCATCTGCTACCAGGTCCCCCAACAGATTACACCTGGGAGCCAACCAGTGGCAGACTTACCACCATAGCAGCTGTAGTGGCTGCTACGGGAACGTCCGTCCCATCCCTCCTCAAAATGCAAAGGTCCTCTGTCCCGAGCGTTCCAAGGCTGACACCTGGTAGGCTTAAGTCTATGGCCATATGCTTACTAGGCTGAAGACCACACAGTCTTGGGAATTAAGGGCACTGGCACTTTGTGGTCTTCAGCCTAGTAAGTGTAAGGTCATAGGCCATAAACCTACCAGGCATTGGCCGCGAGTGCTGATATACATGATGCGATGATATCACATGGGCTTCACAGGGAGAAGCTGGCCTGCCACTCATCACATTGAGGAAGCATGTTTTTTTTTTTTTTTTTTCTTTAAGTTACGGGGTCATCTGTTCCCCCCTATCTCTCTAGAAGACTATGGCTCTAAAGTAAATTCTTTCCTACCCATGAGGAGTTTGTACAGAGCTGGGAGACAGTGAGAGAGGTGCTAGAAAAGTAAGGATTCTGAGATATTTGAGATATAAATTCTGCAGGGACAAGTTGGGGCCGGGAGAAATCATCATGGAGGTCTGAAGCGGATGCAGAAGAAAAGGGAAAGCAAACTACTCGTCAGAAAAAAAAAGTCACCTGTGAGTCACTCGTAACTGCACTGTAATCACTTATATGTCTGCAGAGCATTTGTGTACACTGGTATCAACCACTATACAGTCATTGTATGGGGGTAATGTACAGTCTGAGTCTGTGTATACTGGTATTTACCACTAAATGTCACTATATGGTAGAAATATTGTCTGCTGATTGGTATGCTGATCTTTATTCACTAATATTATAGTCGTTTTATTCAGTAACTACTGTGGTAATTTGGGGTTATGTTCTGGTGGTATAATCGGGTCCTTATATAGTAGCATTATTGGTAATGTTGGTGTAGTGCTAGTTAAATATGTGACTATTTGATGTCATAATTTCCATTTCTTGTATATTAAACTAATTATATTTCCAGTGTTGTATCACAAGTTATAATCATACAGGCTTGCATATCTCTGTTTAGCTCTCAAGCCTACAGACTTCACTTAATTTACGACCTAAGGGGGCACAGCATCGTCTGGTTTCGGAGTGATTCTGAGGACGCTCTCGCTGATGTTGAGTCCCTCCTGGAGTTCCCTGTTTTTGCCATTTAGCTTCTCATGGTTGAAGTCATAAAAACAGGTGATGTTGTTATAAGCTCCGACGAGGTGAAGTTTGTTTTGTAAGAATTTAACCTTTGTAAATATATATTTAGCAAAACTGTCCCCAATGTCACACTATTTTCTGTAACCAGTGTATTCTTACTTATATGTTATATTCTATGTTAAATAAAATTGCGTTGTACCCTGACTGATTGGCCTTCTTTAAAGCTGTACCTAAAACCTGTATTGAAAAACTTGGCAAAACAGTTGGCCTTGGTATAGTGGGGTTTGTTTGGTTGCAATATAATGATGATATGTATGCTGAGGTATTTGTTCCTTGTATTATCTAGTAACTGCATGACTCTTATTAAATGTTTGTGGTTGGGAGAACTGTTGGTGGGGGTCCTAACCAAAAGTTTGCTATGGGGCCAGGTTCCCCTGGTTAGCCCGCTGGTGCCAGCAAAGGATAACCTGAGATCAGCTGATTTTCACGAGTCCTTTCTAACAAAATAAATATTACCAATAACATACAACCTTTTTAAGTGTAGGTGGAAGCTCTGTCTATTCAGGTACTTAAGTGATAAGATTAGTCAAATAATAATTGGGAACATCATGAGGATTAAGTCACACTTCACAGTTTATTATCCAGTTCTAGACTGCAGAGCAGTTTATTCAGCATATTTGTATAGATGATTTCAAGGAATCAGTTCTATGCTTTGAAAGAGATGCAGAACAGAAGTGAACATCTGTAAGACAATTGCAGGTAACAGGCTTGCATCCCTAAAGGTAGTCATATAAGATTTTGTGGGACAATTAAATGGAAAATTGAGCCAGAACCGCAGGAACTGTAAAACTCCATATGCTTTGGTCTCATGTATTCTTGGCAATAGTACTTTATTGGGCAGTCAAAGACCCCAAGACGGTGTAGACTGTCTATTTATTAGATTTTATTATGCCATTTACATTGCTAGGAGTACTGATTGGACCAGGTTGTCTAGTAAACCTCTAAAAAGCCAGTACCATTCTACAAAAAATGCAGACGCTAAACAGTTGTAAATAACTGATATACACATTTTAATTAATGTTTAATTATTGATGCCTAATGAAAACTATTTAAAGTAAGTAAACTACTCGTAGTAAAAATTAGCTTTAGAATGACAACCTGGGTTGATGTGGCTTTGTGCCCCACACTGCAACATGTATAAATAAGATATATAATATAACATACAAATGCTTATCATTTTTCAAAAGCCTTTTAATATTTGCCTGCATTTAATTTCATTTGCGTGGCTGCATAATTCTAAATAAGATCATTAATAAAGCGTTGCCTGTTCCCGTTTAATCATCTATGGCAGAGGTTTGATTGCAGCACTGACTGAAGGCAGAAGTCCCTATTATTGTTAATTAATAGAATGCCAGTGCACATCAGTATAGAGCGGTTTGAATGGTAGTGATCACAGCTTTGATTTATTACAGCACATTTGAAGGATGGTATCATTATTGATATTTCATGCTGAAGACACTGTATAGATGAGCCACAAGTGATGAGCCACAAGTGAGGCACAAACATTAAGGAACTTAAAAACTGTTATTTGTAGAGAGCAAATATATGTATTCAGAAACAAAATGTTTTCTGGCTAGAATGCTGTTATTATACTGGTATAGTGAGTGTCAATATGTGACCTAAATTATTATTTTAACACAACAACCTCTCCTTTGGTTCTGTGCAGTTTGTCCATAACATACGCGAGGTAGCACTTCAAATGTCATGGTGAGGACATTCTGAGATAACAACTAGCTATTTAGTATATTATATAGTAGAGGAATTAGCACTTGTGGCCAGAGCTTCTTTACATCTTGTTTTGAAAGTCTGACTTTGCAGACGAATTACACACAGCTCTTTGCTCATGGGAGCAAAAAGGAGAACATTGGCCTGAGAACAGTCAAATCTGCAGAAAAAAAAAGCTTGCAAGCGATTAGCCTATTTTACAGATTGCTGGATTTATAGCATCAAATCAATGTCATTATTTTAGTGTAGCAAAAATGCTTATATAAATACCAGGAATTTCTAAATATCTGGAATTAAAAAAAACAAAGATCAAGGCAGCCCAACCTGTTTTGCAGTAACCGGTTTCACTGAATAATTACCTATTTTACATATTTCCAGAAAATCACTGTGAAATGTCTGACTCTCGGTGTCAGAGATTAGGTTTTGTTCTAATTCGATGGGAAAGTTCTGTGCATCCCTTATCAGACAAGTACAAATTAGCATAAATTTATTTTTATGTCTCTTTTATAGATTAAGGTGAGTGTTTTCTCATAAATTGTAGCATATTAAAAGTTGGTTCCCTATAGATCTTTTAAATCCCTATAGACCACCAGCTTATATTTTTCATATTGGGAACTGCAATGAGTTTAAATTGTCCTGTTTGGTAGTACTGACCGAAAGATCTCAATTAGTACTAAAGGGCAAATCTAGAAGGCTAAAGCAGTAATACAACCCCCGCGTGCTACCTTCACATGATTTAATTGGAGCGAAAATTAGACTAATAAAACACCGGAGCAGAAATAGAATCATAGGAGCTAAAAGTGCACTGTTAAAATAAACAAAATGCAAATGGCCTTATCGTATAAATGCAGAAATCTTTCACTACTGTCCTCCCTTCAATGGACTCTTGAACACTAATGATGGCTGTACGTTATGGCCCAGCTCTAGAGGTTAAGGACTTGGTAGGCTTATATTGTACACATTATATTGTCGGCTTATCTGTCTAAAGTTAAAGAGATGCACTTACAATTATCTAGTGTGTGGCCCTTCAGTTAGCCAAGTTAAGCACTGCTTCATTTAACACCATCTGAAAGCTATACCAGTAGTTGTAGGATGCATTTTAGAATGTTTTAGAAGCTAGCAAACTGACAAAGATGTTTTAGTTTCTAAAGGGAACATGTATGCATGGGGCTCCACCAGAAGTCTGGCGTCTTTTCAGCGCAGTCTAGCGCAGCCCCGTTCGCCATATTTTTAACCAGGCACACTCCAATATTAGGCTCATTACAAAGTGCCCGTGGCACTTTGGAATGTGCCTGAGATCGGGGGGGTGTACAACTGTATGAAGCTACAGATTTACAGCTTCAGTACGGCAAATCCAGGCGCATTACTGCTGGAACAGGTAAACCACTTTAAAAGTGGTTTACCTGAGCCAGAATTGCCGTTTTTGCACTAGAATGCGCCTGATTTATGACCTGCAGTAGACCGAGTTCATAGATTCAGGCGCATTCTACATTACTTTCATGCGCATTAAAAATGGCGCCTGGGCATCAAAAATCATACATGTCACCCTAAGTTGTTCTTTGCTCATTATTTTTCAGTTTAGTGTCCAAGAAAAGAATATATTTCACAGGATAATTACATACCGAATGCAAAGTAGCTTGCTGTACATAATAAGCACTTTTCCCAGCACTTCAAGGGGTGTTCCCATTTCAGACATTTATTTGCCATAAATGTCTGATAGGTGCATGTCCCACCTCTATCATGAGAACAGGCCCCTGAAAGTCTTCATTCAGAGTAGGGAGTGGGTCGTGCTTACTCATTACTCTCCTTTATTTTCTATGGAAATTCTATTCTCCATTCCATGGGAGCTTCTGTGGGAGCTATGTGCTCAGTTGCATGCTGAACTTCCATAGACTAAAATGGAGAGTAGAGTTTAAGCCCAAACTAATCTCTGTTCTGAACAAAGGCTTTTGGGGGACCTGCACATATCAGACACTTATGGCATATCATATCAATATGCCATAAATGTGTGACATGGGAACACTCCAATCTAAAAACAAAAAAATAGTCTAGCAAAAAAAATATACTCACATTTATACTAACCACTGTTCCATCGGTTAATCAGCCAAATATACTACCCAGTCTCTGTTTCCTTCCTGCAGTTCCAGTCTGTGGATTGCTTCAGCATTGACATCACTGCCCCGAGCACCCTTCACTTTCTGAGTGGAGATGTTATGGAATGGAATATGGCCACTGATGCAGGGTCATGTGCCGACTAGCACTATAGGAAGTAAACAGAGTACAGAGATACCACCGGCAGCTTCAGCACTAGAACAATGGTGAGTAGAAAGGTAAGTATATTTTTATGTTTCTACTCTCAGCAATTATAAGCCATTTTCATTAATGTTTTTAAGGTGGACAACTCCTTGAAATATATAGTGTTATATACCTTATAAAAAAGGTAAGTTAAGGTTTTATATCATTCACATAATGTAACACTTAGAAAACATGCCAGTTAACCTCGTGTAGGCAACACTGTATAGAAAATGTACTTAATGTTTAAGTCAAGTCAAAGTTGTGGAAGAAAGAGGAATTTTAGGGCACCATGAGTCAAGGTAGCTGGCATTGAAAACCTCTGCTTTATTCTGTCTGCTATCTTTTGCAATGCAATTTTTTTTACTGTGTGTGAATGTATACATACAATAAAGTTGTGACACATCTACTGGAATCCGCAAACAATTATTTGTTTGGTAACAAAGGACACCGATGTAACCTTGTCATTGGTTGCTAGGTGATAAACCGATATCTTAAGAACAATTTCTCTACTAGGTAGCGATATACTGTAACTGCATACATTCCGGTTTCAGTTTATCTATCATCATGAGTATTTAATTACTGTAATGAAGTTGAAAATGAATGGGCGTCTATCGATGACAGGCATGTGACGCATCAACTGAAGCACAATTATAAAACCTCAGTGCGATAAAACAGATGTCTTTTCAATAGCACAGTAGGCTTTCTTCTTACTGGCTTAGAATTATGAAACAATGCATACACTGAATAAGAATAGGGTAGATCACCTGATCACAAATAGAATGTGGGAAGCTTTTGTGGATCACACTAATTCTTTTGACATATATTGGTGGAGGAAATTATTTATAGCAAGGAGTACTCTGTGTTTAAGACAAATTACTAGCAAAGAAATGTAATAGGTCTAGCTTAAAGCTAGTAAGAAAATGCAGATAGAACATCAAGTTAATTTAAAAGCTATGGACCAGTTCCAGGGATAGTAGCACAGGAATTTACACAACAACAATGTATGCAGAAACTTTCTATGTCCCTCGTATTTCAGAGGGGGAGGGGGCAATAATAAAACTGCTACATAAGCTATTGGTATGATGACAGCTGTGAAGAGCAGGCTTCAAGTTACATTTGAGTGTATCTTTACAAGATTTGGATGTTGTGGTCCTAAAAAAATAAATTGAAAATGGTTATCTGTGATACCTGCTACAGCACCCTAGCCACTGCGGGTGAGATTGGAGAGAGAGATAGGCTAACAACTATATAATAGCTGACAGATTAGTCATGTGTGTATGTCCACAGTGTTAGCTGTCTGGGTGTCACGTGCAGACATGGGTAAAACAATGGTAAACTTGTACAATATACTTGACTATATTTGACTATGAAAAGCTGAAGAAATGTGACAGGATAGTAATGGCGATTAGATGTTATTTTACACATCCATAACGGACACCGATGTTTTCCTGCATAACAGGGTCCTCTTTTTGGAAAGGGTTTTATTTTACCTCTGCTGGGGTACTGTCATGATACTGCATGACAGAACCCCAGCTTTGAGCTCTGGTCAAAAGCTAGGGCCGTTACGACAAAAAACGCAGTTTCAGCCGTAGTGCCCACCAGTGTGAACTCTGTCATTCACTGCTCTGTATTTCTAATTGATTCATGACTAAAGTCCGTAGTCAGGAATCTTCCAGCACTCTATTAGTTAATCTGTTTCCTTGCAAGTCTCTTTAATTTACAGCCTTGTATTCCTACCCAGTCTTTTGTTGCTTCCACCTATCACCTTTGTTCTATGGTCTATTATAAATAGGGTTCCTGGTCATTTCCTCTTTGCCTGCTATATTGGCTTCTTTCTGTGCCTGAAGCTAGCCTTTTCTCTTTCTCGATTTCTCTGTTACCTGACTTTGCTTTGTTACTGACTATTCTTTGATCTCCTGATTTTGTACTGCTTCTCCCGACAGTTACTGACCTGGCTTGTCTGAACCTCCGTGATTGTGTTGAGTGTTTGTTTTGTCTGCGTCCTGTGTCTTCACTTATTCAGTGTATCTCGCAGTCTTTGGTTGGGGCCGACCTGTTAAGGAGTCGGGCATCCCCAAAAGGCAGGGATAGTGATTGGGAATTTTGTGCTAATACTTTTGTATACTTTTTTTTCTAGAATTAAGAGATTTTTGATACCCAGCCTTAAAGTGATTGTATCTCTAATAGGATTGCTGCTTTTTTCGTTATAGTTCTTGCTAAAACTAGTCTCTTTGGTATATGTGTCCATTAACAGTGTCCTACCTATTCCTAGATATCCCCTTTTGTATGAGCTGCACCAGCTCCTTAGGTCGCTTTAGCTACAGACCTGTTTGACCGACCCTGATAGGCCGCCAGCACTGGTTGCTATAGCTACAGACCTGTTTGACCTACTCTTATAGGCTGCCAGCATTGGTTCCTATAGCTACAGACCTGTTTGATCTATCCTGATAGGCCGCCAGCACTGGTTGCTATAGCTACAGACCTGGCGTCTACTGCAGCCTAATATAAGCCAGTAAACATGCCCCTGAATTCAAAATGAAACCAAGAAAACAGGACTGAGGTAAGATGCATCAAAGTAGTGAGACAACCCCTTTAAATCCCTTTAGGTCATTTGTCAAAGTCCCTTCTGAAGCCAGCTCATAGATTGCTATGAGCCAGCCTCACAGAACGTGGAGATGGCTGTGCTTGCATAGTTGTTCTCGTTCAATTACATGGCACTTTCCGAATATAGCACTGCGAGTGTGCTCGACTATGTTTGGAATTCTCATATAAATGAACAAGGGAGAGCTGCACAAGCATAGTCATCTCCCCATTTAGTGAGTTCGGCTTGTAGTTAGCCTGGCTTGTGGCCTCAGAAGGGAATTTGCCAAATGATAAGAGTCAAAACAAATGCTTAAATGATTTACTTGAAGGACAATATTACAAATATTAGTACTGTACAAGGGCCAAATACAGCAACATCAGGACCACACATCACCAGCACGTGATAACTGAATATTACCACCATTCTGTTCCTGAATATAAACCATTCCATTAAGACTAAAATTATCACCATATAATTCTACACAGATGTTCTGAAGACCATATAAGTGATTACAGAACAGTTACAATCAGTGACTCACTGGGGACATCTCTGATTGAAGTCACCTACCTTACTTTTTCATCTTTATCTAGCCCAGACCCCCATGACATTATCTATTAACCATGACTCGTCTCTGTAGAATTTGCCACACAATAAGCTCCTTCCTTTTCCAAAGCTTGATACCAACTCCCCACCCATAGAGCCCAATTCAATACTCATGCCCATTTTGTACCTCATACAGTAATGGTACCATGCTTTTGGGCTCTACATAGAAATTACCCCAAAACGGAGTACTCAAGGCAGATTAACAGCCCCATCTTGTGCCCACACACATTTTTAGGGCCTTTTTTAAGATACCAGTCAGAGTTCCCAATAGTACCTCCAGATGTAGTCTTTTTGTGCCTCTGTAAATCATGTAGGACCTTCGTACAAGGTATATAGTTGGTAGGTAGACCTCTGTATTAACCAAGTAAGTAGCTTCCCATTAGATAGGTAACCATCCATTAGGAAGGCAGATAGGTTGGAAAGGCACCTCCATTAGGTTATTAGTTCTCATCAGGTAAGTAGGATCTGCTGTGTCTGGCTGTATGATTGGGCACTTTGGTTGGCATAGTGATAAGGCCCTGTGCTGGCAATGGAATGAAGCACCATAGCTGGCTATGTGGCAGGGTACTGCAGCTGCTAATGGGAAGATATATAATGGCTTTTCTACGATATCATCTGAATATTAGCTATATCCCCTATATTTTATGTTTCTAACTATAGGTGTACTCTATAGTCTGAGAAATACAACATTTTTCATTAACTATTCCTATATATTAGTGAAAAAACAATAAAACATATGTAAAATGTGTTATCCAGTTTAGAAACTCTATTTTCATATACCCAATAACGAAATTCTGAATTATCAGATAGTGGCTGCAAAGAATGTCTTCAGCTTGGAGGACCTGTTCTGTCCTGCATTACACAGACAACCCTTTGATCTAAATCTGCATTGTGTAACACTTCTTTTTTATTTCATCTCTTATAGCCAGGTTCCCTCCAAATTACAGTTGATTGCTAGAAATCCTAACATGGAAATGATTTGTTATCTGCTTATCTTCAAGGGACCATTCTAACAAGTAGGAGTTGTCAAGTGGAGAATTTCTATAACAATTATTTAAGCAGATTATTGTCCAAATCTTAACAGTATTTTCTAAGGAGGAATAAAATGTGTCAGTTGTAGAAAAGATGTTTAGTTTACTACATCTACTTGTACACCTAATGGGTTACAAGTATCTCATTAAAAGGGTTGTGTGGCAGAAAAAGATTAATCTGAAATGGGGCCTGGCTGCGTAAAAAAGCATCTTGATGCCCAGAAGAAACTTTTGTTTAAATGACTTACAATAGAGGATAAGGTGTTTTTTTACCCAGTCAGGCTCCATTTCAGATTTTATTTTTCTGCCGGACAACTCTTAAGATACTTTTTTTTAAATCCAGAAATAAAGTATTTTAATGTGCCCCTCTATGTCGTTTCAAAACTCTTGACCAATTGATAACCCTTTTGCTTGCCAACAATGCAGTCCTCAAGCGATGGCAACCCTGAGCAGGTTCTCACCACCCAGTTGCAAAAAAGAGAGTGCAACCAGGTATGGACCTTCTTGTTTAGAGATCCAAGATCCACTACATGTTCAGCCTCTATGGTATGTTCACACCTGATTATGACAATGATTTCAGTTTTTCCAATAGCAAGATCTATGAAAACCCTATATCGCCTGCTTACGGACTCACCTGCTTACAGTAACAATATAAGAACAATATAAGAATATTTATAGCAGTGATAAATTCCAATAATTTTCCAGTTTTCCCATCTTCAATTAATTCCACTTCACATTGAAACACTATTTCTCTCCATTACAATCATTCGCTTTTAATTACCCTCCTATTCCCCTTTTCCTCTCCTACACATCACTTAATCTCAGCAAACATATACAGCTGAATCACTAACCTTCAATATTATTATTCTTTTAACAAGAGCACATATAGAAGAGCACCTTTAAAACAAGAATGTAAATAGAAAATTAACACAGAACTTAAGAGCTTACATTTTGAAAAAAATATGCTTTCATGTACAGTGCTTGTAGAAAACATTTTGTTCACTGTGTTTAAATGAAACCAATTTAAATAAATTACAATACAAATGATGATCCAGTATTAAAGCATAATGCTTATTATATAACTAAATGAACGATTCCCTTCTGTACTAATTTATGGCAGTGTTATGCATAACAAACCCCTTGAAATAAAAACTTGATGATAGAATACATTTATTCTTCATTGTGGTTTTATAAGTTTGTTTGCTATGTTTAATGTATGTAGGGAAAAGACACCCAATACTGCCACCTGCAGTGCATTTGGCTTAGAAATCTTAGAGATTTAAGCTTCAATATACATATATAGCAGAGCTGGTATAATTTTATGATACAATTCCTTACTTTTTTTATGAGACCGTAGGTAAACTTAGCTATTCTACATTAGTAACTTGTTATAGTACAGTACAATATTGTTTCTAAAAACGATTTCAACGTGCAGTTAACTTGGTTAAGCTTTATTGCTGCTGCTTTCTGTTATTATTATTGTTGTTGTTGTTTTCTTACTATCATGAGAATTTTTATTGCTTATTTGAAAAAAATCTAAAATAAAACTAACTTAAATGCTATATATTTTTAATATTTTCACAACAGGCATTTATTATTCTGCTTTATGCATACATTACTACAATGTTGCATTACCCAAATTTATTTACACAGGCTACCAATTATGCACAGCTACTTCCAAGTGAGTCAGTCAGTGTCATTTCTTTAATGCTGAATACATTTTTCTGTCAGCCTTTTATTCACCTTGCAAATTTCAGTCTATGCTAACTTAAAGGGGTTATACGGGAGTTTAATGATTTCATAGAACACTATAAATCGCATTTATATGGACAAGTAAAGATATTCCTCTATCTTCATGTGTTTCTTTTTTTCTCTTGCCTCCTTATCCATCTATCATAAGAGCAATGAAACTTCCTGCTTGTGGGAGGGTCAGTAGAAGAGATGAGCGATCACTAAAAAAATCTATATCGAGCCAATTGTCGATTTTAAAGAAAATCATGTCAATTTTTTATCTCGATCTATCGCCGATTCCCATTAAAATCAATGGGAAAAGATGGTCAGGTTAATTTTTATACCGAAACAGGCTCAAATAATGAATTCCTTTCAATGGCTAACTGAAAAGATGAGGACCGTGTAGCTATAACAGGTACAGCGGTAGCGGTTGCTACGGGGCCCCTTTAACGCATAAGAAGACATCGGTATTGGAAATGGCACATGGTAACTGGCAGGAACGGGTCTAAGATGGATTCGTTTTTCAGTTATCACTCCGCTAGCTGTGCTGAAGGTGCGTTCCGAAATAATGCTGGCTCAAATAATTCATTCCTTTCAATGGCTAACTGAAAAGATGAGGACAGTGTAGCTATAGCAGGTACAGCGGTAGCAGTTGCTACAGGGCCCCTTTAACGCATAAGAAGACATCGGTATTAGAAATGGCACATGGTAACTGACAGGAAAGGGGAAAAGATGGATACGTTTTTCAGTTATCACCCCGCCACCTGTGCTTAATGTGCGTTCTGAGATAATAATGGATGCTGGGCAGGATAAAACTTCTATGGTGTGCCAAGCAAGCTCAGGCCATTCATGCCGTTTGGACACCCAGAAGTTGATTGGGTGCAGACCAAGTCCAAACACAATGGGGTTGAGCCGCAGGTGGTCATGTACCATGGTGTTAAGGCGGTCTCTGTGTGTCTGAATGCTGCCCTACAGGCGTTGGTGAGGTGGTAAATAACGATTGCCACATGCCCCAGTGGCTATCCCACACCCCGCTGCGGCTGGCTGCGCTACAGTACTTGCCATTCTACTTTTGTCACATTGTGACTTTTTTCCACCGGACTTTAGAACGTGAAGAAGACCAACAGATGCCCGAGTTGGTCAATGACACTGTCTAAAAACCCTGCATTCTACTGAAATTTTGGGGGGGGGTTGGAAAAAATTTGCGGATTTTTGATTTTAACGGGGAATCAAAAACGGGGCCACCTGTAAATTCGTCATTTTGATTCCTTTTTTTGGGACGTTTTCGGGTAATTAAAACCATCACCCCATTGAGATGCCCCGGATTTCCCAACCTCAGGGGGGGGGGGCCCTAACGGATCCCCTTTCTCTTCCTGTTGTGCCAACCTCTTACCTTTAAAGGGGAAAAATCGGTAACATCACTGCCAGCCCGCACACTACCTCCCCCATTTTCCTATCTGAGATCCCACAGCCCTGGAAAAACCTAGCGCTGACCTGTGGGTAAACTGCCACCGGCCCCCACCCTGGCCCCCAAACCACCCCCCTAAAGAAGACCCAAAATTTGGGAAAAAATCAGCCTTCGACATCCCGGCGGTAAGGCCCCTGGCCCATCTGTGTTGCCTCCTCCTCATCACTGCTGGACCGCTGCCGCAGAGTGTCTAACACTTGTTCCAGTAAAAAATCTCCCCCCAATGGGCTGCTGACAAGGGGTTTTTCCCGCTGACCATTTTTGGTGGCATCTTCAAAACTGGGGAAAGGAAGGGGCGAGTCTTTCACCGCCTCCACTCCTTGGCTAAAACCCCAGGTCCCACAATGCTTGTCACCCTACACAACTCCCTACGCATAAAGGCATTCACTGCTTTTACAATCGCTGGAGCATGGGAGGGGGAAGCCACGCAACAATGAAACGTTGACAGGGACCCCCGTATGCGAAACTGCCAGTGTGCCCCAAAACAGGAGCGAGCACCGGAAGTGTATCTAGACCTCGGTTCCTCACAGACAGTCAAGACCCATTTAGTCTTGAGAAAATTCTGCACAACCAGGTTCAGACGTTTGCCAGGCAAGGGGTTCATAAGTCTATGATTTACGGTCAGCAAAGAGATTTTTCCGTTGTCCACCCACCTGCCTGGCGCCAGGGTTCAAAACCCCAGTCACTGGCCGGTCTCAATGCGCAGAGCCATCCACAGCCTTTACCGTGTTTGACAGTCCCCCAAGCCACATTAAATTTCATACGGCCTGATTTCTCTTTGGGACAAGAGTACCCGTGGGGGGTTGGGGATCTGGAACCGCACCCTCCCGCAGTTAGACGGGGTCCCCGACCTAGACCTTAAAACTCACCCGAGACAGCATCCACAAACCACCCATTGAGCATCAGTGGATAAAACCCCTTGACTGGGCTTTCTAGTCCATTGTCGTAGTGAGATGGACTTTGGTGAACACAGAGCAGCCAAAGCCCCGGAAATTTTTTGGCAGGGAACTGGCCCGGGCAGGGACAGATTTTTTGCAAAAAAAGCATGTTTGGCATCAGGGATTTGGGGGCATGCCAGGGCCATGATATGGCGGAACCCATCTGTGTCCACCATGGTGAAAGCCTTTCTTATGCTCCCACACCTTGTACACAGAAGGTTGGCTGCCAGACTGGCCGCTGTACGGCGTGCAGGTAAAATTTGTGGAAGTAAAAGGGGTAGTGTCATGGTGCATGTTTCCGCCGTGAACCAGCAAGGCACGGTAAGGGTTAATCCCTCTAGTCAGTTGACACACCCAGGGAGAAGCTGGGCTGATGAGCTTAGGAGTGACAGCTCGGCTCCTAATCAAGTCAGAGGGTGTGTCGCACTGGCCAATAGGAGGGCTCGGAGGCCGCACCAATCGTCTGCTGGGGCGGGCTCTGGGTTCCTCATTTAAACTCCCTCATTTCTCTCACTCCTTGCCTGAGAAAGGTTTCCCCTTGCTTTTTCCTGTGTTTCCTGTTGCTTTTTGCTCTCCTGATTTCTGACCTCTGCTCGCTTCCTGACCTCGCCTTTGCCTCCGATTTTGTACTACGCTCCTGACTGTGTTTGGACCCCGGCTTGTTTTTGACTATTCTTTTGGCTTACGTTTCTTGGCATATACGTTCCCGTACTGTGACTGACCCGGACTTTTAGACTTTGAGTTTCCTTGACGGCCCTGCACTTAGCAGCGTAGGGGCTGTCGTCTAGTTGGGGTCTGCCGTCTAGGGCAGCACGCCAAGTAGGCAGGGACAGTGGGCTGGTGGCATCAGACCACTGCACTTCCCTGACGTGACATTTTCTCAGGCCTTACATTACTGCTCCCCAGGTACCATGAACCCCATGACTTCTCTGGTGGAGCAGATGCAGGGACTTACCCAGTTGGTCCAAGACCTGGCACTGAGGGTACAGCACCAGGAGACCTCCCAGGGTACCCCACAAGGTATCGCTTTCCCATTCGGTGGAACCCCCCATTCAGCTACCCGATAGGTTTTCGGGTGACAAGAGGGCTTTACTGACTTTTAGGGAGGGATGTCGGCTGTATTTTCAACTCCGCCCACTTACCTTTGGTAATGAGGAACAGAGAGTGTGAATTGTCATGTACCTTCTCCAAGGGTCCCCCCAGGAGTGGGCAATTTTGTGGACGCTTCATTCGCTAAGCGTCTGGGCCTTTCCTGGAGGCTTCTAGCGGATCCACTGCAGGTTGTGGCTATTGATTCCACCCCGTTGGCTCAGGGCATTATTCAGTATTGCACTCAAGAACTTGAGGTGCTAGTGGGGTCTCTGCATAAGGAGAAATGTACGCTGTTTATCATGGAGGGCTTACCCGCTGATGTGGTTTTGGGGTTGCCCTGGCTTCAGAGACACAACCCGGTTATTGATTGGAGTTCTGGAGAATTAATTAGGTGGGGAAAGCAGTGTTTTGACCAATGTCTCCCTATGGTTCTTGGTAATGCGGAAGTGGATCAGATTCCTGGCTTTATTCGTGATTTTGCTGAGGTGTTTTCTAAAACCCAGTCTGAGAGGTTACCCCCGCATAGGTCCTATGATTGTGCCATCGAACTGTTGCCTGGGGTAAGGTTTCCTAAAGGCAGGATATATAACTTGTCAGGTCCAGAGAGAACCGCTATGAAGCGATACATTACAGAGAGTCTACAGAAGGGGCATATCTGGCCTTCGGTGTCTCCCATGGGTGCTGGCTTCTTCTTTGTTAAGAAAAAAGATGGAAGTCTCCGCCCTTGCATTGATTATCGTCAGCTCAATAAAATAACGGTAAAGAATCAGTACCCCTTACCATTGATTCCTGACCTGTTTAATCAAATCCAGGGGGCTAATTGGTTTGCCAAGCTGGACCTAAGAGGGGCTTATAACCTAATTCGTATCAAGAAGTGGGATGAGTGGAAGACCGCATTTAATACCCCAGAAGGCCATTTTGAATATCTTGTTATGCCTTTGGGTTGTGTAATTCTCCCGCAGTCTTCCAGAACCTGGTAAACGATGTTTTCAGAGAACTCATTGGTCATTGCATGGTTGTATATCTAGATGACATTTTAATTTATTTACAGGACTGGCAGTCACATGTTAAACATGTGCGGCAGGTTTTGCCAATCTTGCAGGTTCACAGTTTATTTGTCAAACTTGTGCAGTGTGTTTTTGGGGTTCAGGAGGTACCTTTCCTGGGATATGTTTTGACTCCCAACTCGTTTCTCATGGATCCCGGGAAGGTTCAGGCAATTCTTGATTGGATTCGTCCTTCCTCCCTGAAAGCCTGGCAGCGGTTCCTGGTCTTGGCTAATTATTATCGCAAATGTCTCCGAAATTTTTCGGTTCTCGTTCGGCCACTGGGTGATATGACTAAAAAGGGGGTTAATATCAGTAACTGGCAAACAGAAGCCTTAGAAGCTTTCGAAAGGCTTAAGAAGTGTTTTGTCACTGCCCCAGTGTTGGTTCAAGCAGACTATACCAAACCCTTCGTCGTTGAGATGGATGCTTCTGAGTTTGGAGCAGGGGCAGTCCTATCTCAGGGGTCGCCCTGACCAATCTTCGGCCGTGTGCTTTCTTTTCCCGTAAATTCTCCTCAGCAGAGAGGAACTATGATGTCGGGAACTGTGAAGTGTTGGCCATTAAGTGGGCCTTCGAGGAATGGCGCCACTTCCTCGAGGGTGCCCAACACCAAGTCACGGTCCTAACAGATCATAAAAATCTTACCTTTCTAGAGAACGCTAAAAGGCTAAACCCAAGTCAGGCTCGTTGGGCATTGTTCTTTACTCGCTTTAATTTTGTCGTCACTTACAGACCAGGGTCCAAAAATGATAAAACTGACGCGTTATCTAGAAGCTTCTATGCCAGTCACTCACCTCGGGAGGATCCAGTACCTATAGTACCCAAGGAGACGATTGTCTCAGCCATGTCCCCCGATTTAGCCACTGAGATTAAGACACACCAGGACTTGAGACCTGCTAATTGTCTGGCTTCTAGAGTCTTTGTCCCCACTCAGTTTCGGCTACACTTGTTAAAGGAATTGCATGATTCTGTATTATCCGGACATCCCAGAGTGTCTGGCACAAAGAGGCTCATCTCTCGCAATTAACTGGTGGGCCTTTTTTGTATCGTGATGGGAGGCCTATGTGGCAGCGTGTGACATTTGTGCTTGGGCAAAAGGGTTCCCAGAACTCGTCCTCCTGGGAACTTTATCCCTCTCCCCATACCCGAGCACCCAGGACCCACATCTCCATGGACTTTATGACCGATCTTCCTACCTCTGAGGGTAAGATGGTCATTTGGGTGGTGGTGGATCGTTTTAGTAAGATGTGTCATTTGGTTCCCTTAAGAGGTTTGCCGTCATCCAAGAAGCTTGCCGAGCTTTTCATCAAACACACTGTCCCAAAAACATGGTTTTCCCGAGAATATTGTTTTTTGACAGAGGGGTCCAATTGGTGTCCCGTTTCTGGAGATCTCTCTGTAAGGCTCTGGTATCACCCTATCCTTCTCCTTGGGTTTCCACCCTGAGACTAATGGGCAGACGGAAGGGGGGTGAACCAAACGTTTACACAAAAACTTCGTTGTTTTGTCTCTGATCAGCAGGCGGATTGGGTTAAAATTACTTACCGTTAGTAATTCGCGATTAATAAATCAGATAACAGTTCATCTGAGGTCTCTCCGTTTTTTTGCAACTATGGTTTTCACCTGAGACATGCATCTTTATCCAGCGCTACATCCGATCACAATGGGGTGGATGCTATCGTTAAAGATCTGTGCACAGTCTGGGCCCAAGTTCAGAAAATAAAGAGTGACAAGAGATGTCTTTGCTCTAGTGGTTTTGCTGTGGAGGATAAAGTTTGGTTGTCCACCCGAAATCTTCACCTAAAAGTGCCTTGCGGTAAATTAGCTCCACGATTTGTGGGTTCTTATGTGATGTAGGACGTGGTGAACCCGGTGGTATACCGTCTTAAGTTACCTCCCTCCCTCCGGGTTCATAACGTTTTCCACCAGTCACTGTTAAAGAGGTACATTCCATCTCCGACTTCACCTTCGATACCCCCTCCTCCTGTTAGTGTAGAGGGTCAGTTGGAATACGAAGTCGCCCACATCGTAGACTCCCGTAGAGTGCAGAGATCCTTATAGTACCTTGACCACTGGAAGGGTTATGATCTGGAGGAGAGGTCGTGGGTTCCAGCCAGGTTCATCCACACTGAATTTCTGATCAGGGAATTCCACGACTCTCACCCGGACAAACCCAAACCAGGGAAGGGTGCAGTGGCCCCTCCTAAAAGTGGGGGTTCTGTCATGGCGCACGTTTCCGCCATGAAGCAGCAAGGCACGGTAGGGGTTAATCCCTCTAGTCAGTCGACACACCCAGGGAGAAGCCGGGCTGATGAGCTTAGGAGTGACAGCTCGGCTCCTAATCAAGTCAGAGGATGTGTCGCACTGGCCAATAGGAGGGCCCGGAGCCCGCACCAATCTTCTGCTGGAGTGGGCTCTGGGTTCCTCATTTAAACTCCCTCATTTCTCTCAGTCTTTGCCTGAGAAAGGTTTCCCCTTGCTTTTTCCTGTGTTTCCTGTTGGTATTTGCTCTCCTGATTTCTGACCTCGGCTCGTTTCCTGACCTCGCCTTGCCCTCGATTTTGTACTAAAGCTCCTGACCGTGTTTGGACCCCGCTTGTTTTTTGACTATTCTTTGGCTTACGTTTTTTTGGGAATACGTTCCCGTACTGTGACTGACCCCGACTGTTGGACTTTGATTTCCCTGACGGCCCTGCACTTAGCAGCGTAGGGGCTGTCGTCCAGTTGGGGGCTGCCCCCCTAGGGCAGCACACCAAGTAGGCAGGGACAGTGGGATGGGTGGCAGTCAGGGCCCACTGCACCTCCTCTGACGTGACAGGTAGGCTGTCTCTCTGGTGGTGGTGAGGATCGTCCGACAATGTCTGGGACTGGGGATGGTGCTTGCTCATGCTGCTTTGGCACATCGGCAGCAGAGGACCTCTTGGTCTTGGAAGTGGCGTAGGAGGAGGAGACAGAGTATGTGACAGTGGTTTGAAGCCCAGGACCTCTGTGGCCTTTTATCTCCAAGTGACTCCTCCATATCAATTCATGCTTTAGATTAATGTGCCTGTTCATGGTTAAACTCTTTAGATTCTTTCTTCTGATGGCAAATCCGGCATATGACATCGGCCTGCGAATCTGAGGCTTCATGGAAAAAGATCCAGGCTTCATAGGTCCTAGACCTCTTCGAAGGGGAAAACCTAGTAGCAGTGTTCCCACTGTCACCACTGATCATGGATGGCGGATTAATGCCAGCAGACTTGTGCGACCGTCCTCTCCCATTCTGAGGCCAGACCCACACTGACACTACCCCATCATTCTCCTCCTCCACTGATGAGGCGCTTGTGAGCAACTGCTGCTGAAAAGACCACTTTGGATCCGCAATGTCATCATCAACATCATCATCACAGGTGACTTCCTCGTCCTGACAGTCTTCATCCTCAAGCTGCAGGCTAGAAGCCACAGGCACTGCGAGGCATTGCTGACCACTCGGGATTTCTGCCGTCTGACCAGCTTCCTTCTCCTCCATTGAGGGCATCAGGGATTGGGCATCAGAGCAGACAAAATCATTCTCTTTGACATCTTGATCTCTTGAAACGGTTATTGGCCCAACCACATTGTGTCATCAAAGAGCTCTACAGAACAGGGATTATATGAAGCGGTCTGTACATTGGTTGGGCTGTGTTTGCTTCAGGTTGGACTGATGATGACGATGATGATGACGACATTTGTGGCCATGACTGAGAGGACAAGGAGGTAAAACCACTCGATTCAGGTTTTGTTAACCACTGAAGAACAGATTGGTGATGCTCTTCAGTACTGAGATTCTCAGGTAACCGACCGAGCGATGACAGGCCTGACGGTCCTGCAAATGACGATGTGCTCGCTTGTGTTGTCCAGAGCACTGGAAGGAGCACCTTGTCTCGTACCTCTAGCTATACATCCTACGCCCAACTTTACTCACTTACCACCTCTAGTTCGCTCCATGTTCAAAAAGATAAATATTCAAAAGGTCAAGATTTGTTCACAGTCTCTTATTGAAGAACTGTACTCCAAAGACCGCAAATCACAACTGTTCTTAAATTCCTATAATTTCCAACTTGCAAATAGGATTAGAAACAGATTTTTTTCTATGGAATATCTATGAAATGTGGTCTTCTGGAAGAACCCTGAAACAAAAATAAACAGTGTTCTTGAATCCTTATACTTTGCAACTGGCCCCTAGGAATAGAAAGATAATGTTTTCTATTGAATATCTATGAAATGTGGTCTTATGGAAGAATCCTGACACTAAATCAACAGTGTTCTTGAATCCCTATACTTTGCAACAACCAACTAGGATTAGAAATAGATTTTTTCTATGGAATATCTTTGAAATGTGGTCTTATGGAAGAACCCTGACACCAAATCAACAGTGTTCTTGAATGCCTATATTTAGCAACTGGCAAAAAGGATTAGAAAAATAATTTTTTCTATGGAATACCTATGAAATGTCTCAAAAATTTTGATTCCTTTTATTTCGCCGAAATTTTTCCCCACAAAATTCGTTTTTTGGGCCGAAATTCTTCGGGACGAAACGCGCTAAAAAAAAAGCTATTTCCAAGGGGCACAGGCCCGGGGAGGGGGCTGGGAAAACATTGTTCCTTTCTTAAATATGCAGAGGGAGGGTTGGTTTTTGGGCTTCATACAATTTTTTGTTTTTGTATGGCACGCAAATTTACTGCCCGCCAGCGCTTAGAATCGCCTTTACTAAAAAATTCCCTGGGCCCCTTAAGAGGGGAAAACTGACCAAAAAAATGAACGGGAAATGGGAGCCGTAAAGTCGTGCCACGAAAGCGGAAAAAAACAAGCTTAGAGCTCAGGGGGTCCAACATTTGTTACTAAACTGTGGAAAGGGGGACGGCGGGGAGCCACGCGCATTAAAGGGCAGAAAGTGGGACAAGAAAATTCTGGAAAGGGGGCAAAACAGGGAATGGCCCCAGAGTGGCACAATGACTAAAAGGGCAGAGGTCACGGCAGCAGCAACTATGAGGGCCCGGGGAGTGCACAATACATTCGGAGGTGGCAAAACAAGGGACAGGCCACAGAGTGGCACAAAAGACCAGTGTGGAGGGTCCCCGGTAGCAGCAGCAAAAAAGGGCAGGCAGGGGCCCCAATGGGCATTTTTGGAGGGTGCAAAAAAATGGAGTAGGCCCCCGAGTGGCACCCAATTACAGAGAGTGGAGGGCAAAGCAGCAGGCATGAAAGGGCAGACAGTGGAAAAAATACACAGTTGGAGGCAAGGGAGCAGCCACAGCAGCACATGAGGTCAGGGCAGTGGCACAATGACAATTTTTGGGGTGGCAAAAAAAGGATTTGGCCACAAGTGGCACAATGACAGAGAATTTGAGGTGACGGCGGCCGGAGCAACAGCTTTAAGGGCAAGAGTGGCAAAAGGGACACGTGTTATATCCCCGGCCCAGCAACAGCCCCCAGCAGCAAAGACTCAGAGGGGACAATCTTTATTCTGGAGGGTGGCAAAAACCCGGAGTAGGCCCAGAGTTTGGGCCCAAAGACAGAAAATTTGGAAAGGGGGAGAGGGGAAACAGCACATGAGGTCAGAAAAGGGGGGCACAAATGACACAGCGTGGAAGGGCACGGCAAACAGCCCCCGGGGAAACAACACATAAAGGGCAGAACATTTGGGACAATCACATTTTGGAGGTGGCCCAAAAAATTTGGGGTAGTGCCACAGAGTGGCACAAAAACAAAAGTGGGAGGGAAAGGGGAGCAGCAAACCCTAGGTCCAAAAAGTTTGGCCCCAATGACACAGTGTGGGGAGGTCACGGCAGCAGCCACCCGCAGCAAGCATGAGGTCAACATTTGGGGCAAAAATGACATTTTTTGGCGGTGGCAAAAAAGGTGTAGGGGCCCCAGATTTGCACAATAAAAACAGTGTGGAGGGCACGGTAGGGGACAAACATGAGGGCAGGGAGGCCGCACAATCCATTCTGGGGGTGGCAAAAACCCGGGGTAAACCCCAGAGGGGCACAATTGACAGAGAGTGGGGGGGGGCACGGGCAGGCAGCCAAAAACCCTTGGGGGGTCCCCCGACCCTTGGCAAAATTGGCACAATGTTTTGGGGTCAAAAGGGAGGCCCCGCCCAAAAAAACCGGCAGCAGCATGAGGTCCCCGAAAAAAGGCACAAAAAGAAAAATTTTTCCCCCCCGGGTTTGGCCCAAACCTGGGGGGGTAAGGCCCCAGAGTGGGCACATTTACTGAAGGGGGTGGAAAAATCACGGCCCCCAGGGAACAAAAGAGGTCAGGGGAGTGCACATGACAGTTCCGGTTTTGGGGGTGGGAAAAAAGTAGCAGGGCCCCAGAGTGGCACAATTCACAGTGTGGGGGGGTCACGGTAGCAGCCGCCCTGAAAGGGCAGGCAGTGGCCCCAATCACATTCCTTTGGGTGGCAAAAAAATGGAGTTTTGGGCCCCAAAAGGGGGCACAATGAAAGAGATGGAGGGGGATGCAGCAAACAGCATGAGGTCAGGACAGTGGCACAAGAACCCCAGTGTGGGTTTACGGGAGCAGCCAAAAGCAGCAAACATGAGGGCAAAAGTGGGACAAATTTCATTTTTGGGGGTGGGAAAAAAAAGGGGTAGGCCCCAGATTTTGGGACCCTTTTACAGAGATTTGGTGACGGGGGCAGGAGCAACACATGAGGTCAAAAGGGGTGGGCACAGTTGGGCACAGTGTGGGTTTTACGGGAACCACAACACAAACAGGGATAAAGAGGGCATAGATGGGAAAAATCTAAATTTTGGGAGGTGGCAAAAAAATGGGAGTAGGGCCCCAAGTGGGACAAAGACAGAGAAATGAGGGGAAAAGGGAGCACCCGCATAGGTTTAGACAGTGGGGACAAATTTACAAAAGTGTGGAGGGCACCGGGGAGCAACCCCCAGCAGCAGCAAAGAGGTCAGACAGTGGCACAAAAAAACATTCTGGGGTTTGGGAAAACAGGTTTTGGCCAAGAAATGGCACCCAAAAACACAGTGTTGGGGGTCACGGTAGCACAACAATTAGGCAGGCAGTTGGGACAATCCCCTTCCCGGGGGGCAAAAAATGGAGTAAGGGCCCCAGAGTGGGACAATGAAAAGAAGGGGGAGGGGGACGGCAACACAGCATGAGGTTTTAGACAATGGCAAAAATGACACAGGGGGGTGAGGTCACCCGGGAGCACCCAAAACAGCAGCATGAGGGCAGCAGTGGGGACAAATGACATTTTTTGGGGGTGGGAAAAAAAAGGGGTAAAGGGCCCCAGAGTGGCCCCAATGACAGAGATTTGAGGTAGGCGGCAGGGGCAACAGCATTTAGGCAGAGAGTGGCACAGTTTACAAAAGTGGTATGTCCCCGGCCCAGCAACACACAGCAGCATTTTTTCATAGGGTGGCACAAATTCCCCATTCTGGAGGGGGCCAAAAAAATGGAGGGAGGGACAATGACAAGAGTGGAGGGCACGGGGAGCAGCAGCATGAGGTTAACAGTCGCACAATGACACAACGGTAGGCACGGGAGCAGCCACAGCACAGCATGAGGGCAAAAAAGTGGCACAATGACATTTTGGAGGGGAAAAATTTTAAAACAAGGGGGGGAAAGCACCAAGGAGTTTGGGACAATGAAAATTGGGGTGAGGTAAAAAGGAGGGTAAAGGGCCAAGCATTTTAGGGGGCAGGGGAAAAAGTGGCCAAAAAATGGAACATTTGCTTGAGTGGCCCAATTTCAAGGGAAAAAGGAAAAAGGGCCAAAAGTGGCAAAAATAACACAGTTTTGAGGTCACGGGTAAAACAAAACAGCCCTGGGAAGGGTCCAAGGACAGTGGGACAATGACAAAAATTCCCCCGAGGGAAGGGCCCCAAAAGGGGTGGAATTTGGCCCCCAAAAAAGGGAGGCTTGGCAAAGGAACCAATTGGGGAGTGGAAAAAGGGGCATGGCCCGCCCGCAAACATGAAGGGCAACAGTGGAAAACAAAGGGGGGGAAAACCAAAAATTTTCTCTTTCCTTTTTTTCCCCCACCTACCCCAGCAGCCCGGCAGGGGGGAAAGGGGACCCCCCTTTTGGGAGCGTTTTCCCCGAAAGGGGGGAACCCCCCCGTTGGGGCAGAAACCCCGTCCGGGGGGAGGACGAATGGCCCGGCCCCCTATTTAGGCATTTTCGGCCAACTTTTAACCCTAAAAAGGGGAGGGAATTTCCCTTTCCCTAATAAATTAAATTTTGAAAAAATTTTTGTTCCCTCCCCTTCCCCCCCAATGCCCCCGGGAATAAGGCGGGCCCCCCGATTTTTACCGGGTAAGGCCCGGAAAAGGGTTTTTCCAAATAAAAGGGGGGGAGGGGCCAAAGGGGGGCCCAAAACCCTTTTGGGCCCATGCTGAGTAATTTTGGCCCGGGCACTACCAGGAAAAAACAGCATTTCTGCGGGCCATTCCCACACAAAGTAACCCAGGGCTCCCTGCCTCCATCCCCCCCACTGTAAAACGGGCCCCGGGGTTCCCTTTCGGGTCATCTGCCCCCGTCTTCCTCATCTCCATCCTACCTTTCCCGCGCTGCCCCGGGTCCTCCCCTCTTGCACCTTGGGGGAAAAAAATCCACTCATTTCACCAACCCAAAGCCTTTTTCTCCAAATTTCCCCCTTTTCCTCCTCCCCCATTTCGCCCCAAAGGACTCAATTTTTGGCCCCCGGGGAAAGTAGCCCCCACATCTCCTCCCCTGCCCCGACAGATTTTCCCATCTGTTCCAGGACATGAACAGAGTTGGAAAAGACGGTTTTTCTCCCGTAGTCCCGGGAACGACAAATAATGTGGGGGCCTTTTTTCGAAAGGCCTCAACAAAACCAGGTTTTCACGCATGAAACTGGGCCCCTGCTGACCTCCCAAAATTACGGATTTAAACAAAAAATCGTTTTAAAAGGGCCTTTTTCGTTTATACAGCCCGGGCCCAAAATTTCAGGGTGGTTTCCAACGGGGGAAACATCGCATTTCAGAGGGTTTTTTGGGGGGGACCTTCCCGTCTGTCTGCAAAACCCAAGGGGGGGTGTTCCTGGCCCTTTTTATGAAAAGGATAAAAATGCATGCACAGTTTTCCCGGCCCTTTTCGAAACTTTTGAAGGTCTGGGGGAAGACTTAAAGGGAAACCTTTTACAAAACCCAATTTAACCTCGCCATGCAAAGGGGCCCTGGACCATCCCTCCTCGGTGCCAAGGGGCGGACACCTGTTTAACCTTTTCCCCTTTTCCTCACCCTGGTTTCCGATTTGCAGTTGGGCGCGGAGAAACCACACAAACGATTTCTTTCTGAAAAAACGCGGGGCAGTTTTCCTTTCCCCCGTGGGGGGGGCTGAAAATGGGGGTTTGGGGGTTTGGGGGAAAGGGGGGGGACAAATTTGGCCAAAAAGCCGCAGTTTTTACAACATGGAGGGGAAAACGGCTCTCCTGTCCCCAAATTGTTGGGGTGGCTGGGCAGGGAAACACAAGGCACCCATTTGGGCCGTAAAGGGCATGTCTTTTCCCTACCGTAGTTACAGCTTCCCCCAAAGTCCCGGGGCTGCCGGGGCACCTTGGGGAAAAAACCGATAAGTCAAGGATTTGGGCCCCCTTTCCCGTTTTCATATTTTTTTGAAGTGGGGTTTGGGACGCCTTTTTGGAAAAGAAAAAACGGCCTTTAAACCCTTCCCCCCCTCTCGGCTCGGCACAAGCCCTTTGTTCTCTGAAAAGGTGCAAAAGTCAACCATTTGGGAAAGGGGGGGACTGCAGAAACCAAAAACTTTTGGGCAGGAGCACGGTCAGCCCGTGCACCTTAGGGTGGTTGGAAAACCTTTCTGTTGTCCCTTTGCAATTTGCCCCCGCTGAACGAATGCTGGCGGGCCCTGAGTAGCGAGGAGCAGGAGCCCTCTGGACCGGGATGATTCAAAAGAAACAGCTCCCCCCCTGCGGGGGTGGGGGGACCTTTTACTGGGTGCAATGGGGGGCGTGCCAAAAAGGGCGGGTGCGGGTGGGTGCTGTTTTCTGCGGGGCAGGGTGGACCACCCCCAAAACGGGGCCAAAAGTTTCTCCCAGGCCAAACCCGGGTGGTGGGCGCGGGAAAGTGGTTTTTAACCGGGCCATGTGGGCCCAAATTTTGCTCCCTGGCCACAAATTTACTTTCTGCCACAAATTCTACATATACCCTTTTTCCCGGGTCCCCCCCGGGGTCCCTTAAACAAAGAACTGCCACAACCGCCGGGGTAGCTTTATTTTTAAACCCCCAAAAAGCTTCCCCACTGTTGGTTCTAACCCCCGCGATCGCCCGGACCGCAAAAAAGGGCCCCTGTGCCCCCTACTTTCCCTTGGGCCGGGGAAAAACGGGTTTTTTTACCCCTGGGCCCCAAAGGCTCCCCCCACCCTCCCACCTGCTTCCTTTCCCGCCCGACTCCGGGCCCCACAACCCACTTGCCTTTTCCGCCGCTGGGGACGCGCAAGCACGCCCTCTTTCCCCCTGACGATGATGAAGGGCCCTTTCTTCCCCCCGGTTTCCCCAATGCGGTCCGGCTACATCATTTAAACATTTTGTTTCCCTCGTCACGCTTTCCCCATCCCGTCTTTGGGATGCAGGGGCTTTACCCCTCCCCAACCCTGGGCCTCCCATGCCACTTCCCCCAAAATCTATACTTTGGGCCCCCTACCCGCAAGAAGCAGGGGAATTGGGCCCCCTTTCTTTTGCTGCCAATTTGCCGCTGACTTTTCCCCTTTCCCCAAATTGTTCACCTCGCTTTTATAGTGGCCTGAACCCCGACCACATATAGATTTTCTGCCCCGGGGGGAACCCGGGTGGGACAGAGGCGGCTGAGGAAAAGGGGAGGGCTGCTGACCCCCTTCCCCGGGCCCCTGCCCCAAATTTTTGGTTGTGTCTGAAAATTCCCACCGATTTTTGGGGTGGAATTGTCAAAAGTTCCCCTGGGGGGGAAGTGGAGGGCCAAATCAACCCCAAACAAGAACCCTTTGGGGTTTCTGAACAAAACACGGGCCGCAGAAGACAGGGCAGTTTTTGGGCCCCACCGGTGGGCCCCTGCTGCGACGCCCCTTTCTGTGAGGGGGGCCCCGGGGCCTTTTTCCCGGAAAGTTTTTTGCCACTCCCCAATCTCAGGGGCAGAGCCTGCCACCCTCTTGGGCCTTTACCAACTGTTTTTGTTTTTAAAATGTACAATAAACGTTTGATGAAGAATCTGTAAATTTAAAAAATACCCCCTTTATTGACTCCAAATGAAAACCCCTAACCCAAACTTGGTAAACCCTTTTATATAAATTGCCTCCCCCCAAATGGGCCCCGGAAAAATTTACTTTTATGTGCCGGGTTTAAAAAATCTGGAATTTTTCTGGGAAAGTAAAGGCTTTAAAAACCTTCGGAATGAATTAAAAGCAAAAGAATTTCTTCTGTGGGCGGTGAAAAAAGAAAGTTTCTTTACTGAGTGCAACTGCAGAAAAATACTTAGTTAAACCCCTTTGGGTGTAAATTGGGGCCAAAGAATTGAGCCACCCAAAACAAATAGCTTTTTAGCGGTTAAATGCCCTATTTTTTTACGCACACAACCCAAAAAATAAAAATGGAATTAAAACCCTTTTCTTGGGGAATTTTGGCTTTCAGGAAAAATGGATATAAAATTTTTGGGGGTGAAAAAAGACGGTTTCTTGGAGTCACCACACTGAAAAACAACGCTTAATTAAACCCCCGGAAAGTAATTGCGCCAAAAAATTGAGCCACCCCAAACTACTTAGCTTTTTTTAACGTGTTTTCAATGCCCTGTTTTTTATTTCACAAAACAAGAAAATTAAAAATTGGGAATTAACCTTTGCTTGTGAATTAGGGACAGGAAAAAAAGTATATATTTTGGGGTGAAAATGGAAAGGTTTTTTTTGGAGTCCCCACAGCTGAAAAACAAAGCTTAATAACCCCTGGATTTTAAATTGGGGCCAAAAAATTAGCCACCACAAACCCCATTTGCTTTTTAGCGGGTTTTAAAAAAATGCCGGTTTTTTAAAGGGTACACAACAAGAGATAAAATTTTAATTAACCTTTGCTTGTTAAATTTGGCTACGGAAAAAAAGTATATATTTTGGCCCGGGGGAAAAAAAAACGGTTTTTTTTTTTGGAGGGCACCACGGCTGAAAAACAACGCTTTAAATTTAAACCCTTTGGGTGTAAATTGGGGCCAAAGAATTGAAACCCACAAACTAATACTTTGTAGCGTGTTACAAAAGCCGGTTTTTTTACGCAAAAACAACAAGAATAAAAAAGTAATTAACCTTTGTTGGGAATTACTACAGGAAAAAGGGATATATTTTGGAGTTTAAAAAGACGGTTTCTTGGGTTCAGCACACCAGCAAAACAATGCTTATTTAACCCCTGGATGTAAATTGCGCCAAAGAATTGAGCCGCACAAACTAGTAGCTTTGTAGCGTGTTACAATTGCGTGTTTTTCAACGCCACACAACAAGATACAGTTGTAATTAACCTTTGCTTGTGAATTAGGCTACAGGAAAAATGTATATATTTTGGCGTTGAAAAAGACGGTTTCTTGGGGTCAGCACACCAGCAAAACAACGCTTAATTAACCCCTGGATGTAAATTGCGCCAAAGAATTGAGCCGCACAAACTAGTAGCTTTGTAGCGTGTTACAATTACGCGTTTTCTGCGCCACACAACAAGAGATACAGTTGTAATTAACCTTTGCTTGTGAATTAGGCTACAGGAAAAATGTATATATTTTGGCGTTGAAAAAGACGGTTTATTTTTGTCAGCACACCAGCAAAACAACGCTTAATTAACCCCTGGATGTAAATTGCGCCAAAGAATTGAGCCGCACAAACTAGTAGCTTTGTAGCGTGTTACAATTGCGTGTTTTCTACGCCACACAACAAGAGATACAGTTGTAATTAACCTTTGCTTGTTTCTTGGAGTTACCACAGCTGAAAAACAATGCTTAATTTACCCCTGGATGTAAATTGCGCCAAAGATTTGAGCAGCCAAAAATGAAGTGGTATTTGTATTGTAAAAACGCTGTTTCTTGAAATGAATACAACAGGAACTGGCTTAGATCCCCCTTGGATATTCAATGTGCTTTGAGCAGATAGGATTTAAATGTATATGCAGCTGCAGTGGACGCCCATGGATTTCAGATCCAATACCCAAAAAAATCAGAAATAGAACGTTAAGAGAAGCAGTCTCTGAGACAAGCTGAGACACCCCACAAAAATCGCTGTATAAAAATCAGTTCCTCAGTACGAGCTATTACAAGCAGCCGCAGCAGCACCTTCCCTAATCAGTACAGTGAGAGCAGTATGAGCTCCCAGCGTCGCGCACGGACTTATATAGTGCGGTAACGTCACAGAATCCCGCCGGTCTCTGATTGGCTTCATCTCTGGACATGTCATGCAGGCTATGCCCTTCTTCCTCCCAGAGTTCTTTGCCCCATGTAACGCCATGTGCTCGCATCCATTTTATTAATGAAAAGCACACTTCGTTCACCCGAAGTACCCCAAAGTTCGACTTCGTTCAGAACCGAAGTTTTCCTGAAATTCTAAACGAATTCCACATTGTTAGAATCAATTCGCCCATCTCTAACCACGACACAAAATCAACAGTGTTCTTGAATCCTTTTACTTTGCAACAGGCAACTAGGATTAGAAACAGATTTTTTTCTATGGAATATCTGTGAAATGGGGCATATGGAAGAGCGGTGTCTTGTACACTGGCTGTCCCCATAAAACTGTACAAGGAAATTTTGGTCATGGAATAAAATTTTCTGCAAGAAACTAGTATATCACAGCGTTTTCTTCCTAACAGTGTCTTGTGCACAAGCTGCCCCCCCGAAACTGCAGCAAGGAACTTTTGGGCACTGCAAAGATGCAGTATGCAGCAATATCAAAATCCCTAACTTCTGCTGTCTAGGATTCCCTAATCTTGCTGTACCCCAACCCTAACTAATCTAGCAGCTTTCATTTTTTGTAATCGATGGGAAATTGTGTTTCTTCCTGCTTTGAAACAAGAACAGCAGAGAGAGCAATGTGTTCAGTTCACAGTATCTAATCATAATGGCGTTCACCAGAAAATACAGTGACATACATAAAACAGGGACATGTGATTTTAGCAGCCAATGAGATCCCTACCCCCTCAGCCGTGATGTTTTTACCCCCCCCCCCCCCACCCCTCCTCTATGGTCTGCACTGACTGACTGGCCGCCAAAAGTACAGGAAGCAGAAAAATAGCTCGATCTTAATTCTCAATCTCGATTTTGAGGGAAAAAAATCGGATTGGATCAAGGTCGAGAAAATTGTGAAAATCGACTTGATTTCCTTGCACCTGCCCCCTAATCCTCCTAGCACTGTCCAGCCCTTTCCTGTACACCTTATATCATGCTTCTTTGACATGTGAACCTCATACCCCTGCATCTCTGCTCTACTTCACTTGCTGGTTGCGTGCAGCAGGCTGTGTTAAAATACAGTACAGCACCTGTAAAATGGTAAAGAAAATTATTTCCTCATCCTGTAATACATGTAGAAATATATATAATTTGGTTTATATATTTCTATGTATGTACTGTACACCCCCTACAGCAGGTACACAGCTATCTCATCATTGTATCTCTGATTACTGTGGGCAATACGGCACCACCCAGTTTCTTTAGAGGTTTCCATGTATTGTTTGTTAGCCCTCTGAGCCTGGCATCAAAGCACACCCACTGACTGATGGCAAAATGTCCATTGATGTCACATGGTATGCAGAAACTAGGAAGGAGGGAAGTAAAGGCTCCCTGTCTGGTTTTGCAAAGCAAAACAGGTAGATAATTTTTAATGAGTAGCAATTACATAGTTCAATATAATTAAGTTATGAGCTCTATAACAAATAAAAAGAATTCAGAAAACCCCTTGAAAGGATGTGTATATGCTTGACAACATTTTTATTATTCATCCAGGGGACCTAAAATGAACAATGAAGAAATTTAGCAAAGAGTTTCTACTAAAAATATCCCACCATTTTATGTCTACAGCTCCCATGCATACCAATGCATCTCTAGCATAATAAGCAATAAACTATATGTAGTCTGATCTCACAGTCAAACTGCCCTTTGTTTGTCCCCTACCTTTTCAAAACATATATTTGACACCAAGAGATAAAAAGGACTAAATACCATAATCTAATATCAATATTTTATTAAAGGGAATCTGTCACCAATTTTTTTTTTTACTTATTAAATTAAGACCTTGATACATATTCTTTTCTTCTTAGCCGTTTTTATTTTCTGATTGTAGATTTCACAATTCAGTCATCTATATATAATTGTGGGGAAAGTATTCTTGCCTGCACTGCCTTTAACAGCATTTAGAGAGATGTTTTACAGCAGCTTCATGCACATAGGAGCCTTAAGACTGACTCAGTCCCATTGACTTCTATAGGAGAGTTTTCTAGGCCTGCTCTGAGACCTGGGAAGAAGTCAGTGTGCAGGGAGAGGAAGAGTGTGAACTGTGACCTTCTCCTAATGTGACTGGTGTCTCCTTTCAGTTTTACCCTGCTTGTGCTGATAATGAGCAGACTACTGAAAATCTGACTACTGAAGTGTCAAACTATTATGAGACTGTGGCCAAAGAGAAAACTGCAGTATTTCAGAATTATTAAAAAAAAAAAATTGAAAGTGATATGAAGGATTAGAAAAAACATAACCAAAAATTCCTAAAAAATTTGTTTAACATAAAAACTTTAATTAAACAATAAGTTATTTTTCGATGACACATACCCTTTAAGGATAAAATACAAACCATAATCAAGAAAAAACAAATAAAAACAAATAAAACTGAACGATGTCAACACAATACAGATGCAACCTGCGGAGATAACATATTCAATCAATTGGGCTCCTTCCTTCTACTGCAGAATATGAATAGCACATCATTTATGCCAAAGAGTGAACAGCATAAAAATTAAATCCCCACAAACATGGCGCAAGTATGGTTTTTTTGCACATTTTATCCCACTTCAATTTATTTTTTCGGTTTCCCAATAGATTATCATTATATGATAGGTCAATGGCACCATTAAAAAGTACATTTTGTCCCACAAAAAATTAAGCCCTTAAATGTTTAAGTAGATTGAAAAATAAGAAAGGAATGGCTTTTGGAAGGCAGGGAGATAAGGTGAGGGTCTCCACGTCAATTACATAATGATAGCCTTTGTCTCAAATCTATTGTCGTGGTATACATACGCTATATTATATAAATTGTGTCACTGTTGAAATACTTCTAGACACATATATTGAAGCAATAGCAATCTTTCAACATTTCCTAGAATGTCATGGAGACAAGGGCATAAGAAGTCTTATGCCCCTATTTTCCTTCCACACTAACCGCAACTTTCAACATAACTCTAAAGGTAATTTAGAATAAGATCATGAAATTTGAGTGGTGAGTCTATATAAAAGTGAGATGACATGTAGTGATTTGAAGAGCTATAATTAGGAGACCAAAGCAACCCCCAATAATTCAAGATGACGGTCAAGAATCCTTGTGCCCCTCCTTGTGTGGCAGTTTTAAATGTTTCATAATAATTATATAATTCAATACACAACTTCTTATCATGACATCTTAAAGAAGGCCGCAATGTAGTGACATAGGATGAATACCATAAGCCCTTCTAAATGATGAACACAGCAAATTATGGCAGGTAATAAGGAACTAAGAAAAAGCTAAAGTTTCCGAGCGGACTTCTACTGAAGCCTTCATCTTGTACTAAGTCAGTACCACAAGAAGTAATTCTGCTCTATTAGATGTGAAAATAAACAAGTATCATATATTAATTGTGAATCTTTCCAAATGGCTATTTTGACATGTGTGCAGGTGTACTTTTTATCTCTAGCTAATGATTACTATTCCAGTGTTTTACTCTTAATCCTTTCCTTATACTTTACTATGGCATTCATCTGGCTAATTGTTCCTGATATGATTAATCAATTCAACATTATTATATGATGAGCAACACACATTGGCATAGTCCATGCTGAGACCAAAGAGTACTATATTATATTATTACTACTATTATATTCTAAATGTTTTCTATTAGAATATGTATCTTATTTAGCACCATGAAATAAAAACAGAATTGTATGTAAATTAATTCAAAGGATGAAGGCGGAAGAGATTCCAGATGGTATCACAGCTGAATGTGTGCTAATTTTCTAAGTTATAATGCTAAAAAATATAGTCCTATATGAATTGATGGAGAACAATATGGGATTGTTGATATTAAGGGTAATTCAGCAAAACTGATTTAAAATTCATCCATTAATCATCCGACAACTAGGGACAAAAATACTGGCTTTTCTAAATGGATTCTAAATTCTAGGCTCATACACAATGATACAGTGGAGAAGATGTGATTGTGTGGTGTAATTTACTGAAAAATGTTAAATGACAAACGTTTTATCCTGATAAGTGATACAAATCAGTAATTAAAAGAAACACAGTTACATGATTGAAAATGATTGCTGTACATAATTTATGTAAGAACACAGAGTTTATATAGGAAAAAGGGTTAAAATTCCATAAATGTAGTCCAATTGGGGAATGTCCCATTTCCAACTACACAGTTGAATCACATTATTATGACCATTAGTTAATATCCAGAGTAACCACTTTGTGCAGAACAAATAGCAGCTACACAGGCTAGGAGTAATTCAGAAAGGTCCTGGTAGGTTGTCACAGGTATCTAGAGCCATGCTGACTGCAGTACATCTGACAGCTGCTGGAGAGTGCATGGGGATGGATTTATACAGCCAACATGACGATCAAGTTCATTCCACATATGTTCATTTGGGTTCATGTCTAAGTTATAATGGGGCCAAGGTAATACTTGGAAGTCTTGCTCATGCATTTCTAACCAGTGTCGGACCTTTTTAGGCATGTGAAATGTTGCATTATATTGCTGAAAGATCCCATCTGCCCAGCATCTATGGGAGTACATGATCTGCAAGGATGGATTTATTTCCAAATTGGTAGAAAGTGCCTTCCACATGGATAAATGGATACAAAGAATACCCTGAAAACTTTTCCCAGACCATAATGCTGCCACACCCAGCTGGTGATCTTCTAGCAACCGTTGCAGTGTGCTTGCTCTCTGATATTTCTCACCTAACACATCAATCTCCATCCATTTGATGAAGCAAAAAATGTGACTCATCATAGAAGGCAAATGTTTGCCAATCAGTAGACCAACTCTGAAACTGCTGTGAAAATTGAAGCTTCTTCTACTGATGCAACTTTGTTAGCAGAGGTGCAGTGACCATCCATCTGTCCACTTCAGAGCTCCACAGATAGTAGGGTTTGCTGAACTGTTTTAGACACATGTCTATCATTTTGGTGGTGAATTGCTCCATCGTATCATGTCTATCTGCCCTCATGCATCTTGTAATCAATGTTCTCCTCTCATATTAATAGCATGTGGTGCTCTGCAGTTTCCATGTTGCTTTTTCCCAGTGGTGCTATCTGTTCACTCACAAGACACTTTTAGCACTGTAGCACGCGAACAGTTCACAAACTGCACAGTTTCAAAAATACTGTCTTCCTTGCCCCTAAACCCAAAATACATCTCTTTTTGCAGTGATAAATCATCCCTCTTATGCATGACATCAATGAAGAATGTGTGTGCAGACAGCCTATCCAACACTTTATATACCCACTGAACCAGCTCACAACACGTGATTTCCTTCATGAACTATACACTGCTGACATCAAAAGTAGGAAGTGGTAATAAAAATGTAACTTAACTGTGTACATTTCTTATTTAAAATTTACATGTGATAAAACTATACCATAATAGAGTAGAATAGAAATTAAATATTTTGATTATCTTGGACATAAAATGGCATGACTACAATTTAAGATGGGATATCCTTAGATGTTATATAAAATGTGTTGCATTTGATCTCTCCAATGTATAGTAATTAGAGATCACAAAAATTAGATTCGCCGAATTTCCCGTCAAAATTTGTTTCATCCCGAATTAAAAAAACAGTTATTTCCTGGCTGCAAAAAGCCTGTAGGGTGCTGTAGAACATTAGTTTTATCTTCATACAATGCTGTGTTTTAGTATGACACGCACTTGACAGCCGCCGCTATTAGAATCGCTTCACTCTTCAATTCCCTGGGCACTTACAGTGTCAAAACTGACCAAAAATCTGTAGCTGGAATTCAGCCTGATAAAGTCATGGCAGCGCCAGCTGGAAAAAAACAAGCTGAGGGCTAAGATCCTACGATAGCGTCAAAGAACACAGTAGTAGGTTACTGGAGCCGGCACAGATCTCAGCACAGTAAGGGGACGTCATAGCAGAGGTCACTCAATGAGGCCAGAGCTTTAAACCATCACAAAATATGACAGAACCTGTTCTGTTAAACGCTGATACATGTAGAGGCCCCCCTGAATGAGTGGAGAGGGTGTCGGCAGAAATTTTGCGTTGACGTCTCTGATCATTTTGCCCTTCCTTTCACCCGTCAGTGTCCGCTTTCAATCGGTCAATAATCCATCAATATTGCTAAAGCCAAAAACAAACAGGAGTTGATACAAAACAGAGATGAGCAGTAAATGAGATATTTGCATGTCTTCTGTGTTCTGTATACACTCTTGCTTTTGGCTAGACAATCCTGATCCTTCCCATTCCCTCTGACAGGTGAAAAGAAGGGGAAAACCAAACATAGTGGCAATGTCATAGAGTGGTGAGGGTGGAAAAAGCATTAGGAAACTACAGGATGTTCCAGTGAGACAGCGGTCACTTGGCAGCAGCATGAGTAGGCCACAGAGTGGCACAATGACAAATTCTGGAGGTGGCAGCAACATCAGGAGCCCACAAAGTGGCACAATGACAGGGTGGAGGTGACAGCATCAACAGCAGCAGCAGCATGAGGTCAGAGAGTGGCCCAATGAAAAATTCTGGAGGTGGCAACAAACAGGAGTAGGCCACAGAGTGGTACAATGACCGAGTGTGGAGGTGACGGCAGCAGCAACAGCATGAGGTCAGAGAGTGGCACAATGACAAATTCTGGAGGTGGCACCAACAGGAGTAGGCAACAGAGTGGCAAAATGACAGAGTGTGGAGGTGACGGCAGCAACAGCAGCAGCATGAGGTCATAGAGTGGCACAATGACACAGTGTGGAGGTGACGGCAGCAGCAGCAGCATGAGGTCATAGAGTGGCACAATGACAGAGTGTGGAGGTGGGTGGCAATACCAGTCCCTGGTAAAGATGGTGGTAGGCAGATGGAGCAACTGGCAGCAGATGTGTGGCATCAGGTGGGTGGCGACATCAGAATAGGGGCTGAGGCAGGTAGTTTGAATCCAGACTCATGTCTCAAAGTTTTGGTGAGGTGTCATGGCTGATGTAATCTGATGCCTAAGACATTGGTGTGTGGAAATCCTGGCCGATCCACGCCTGATTCATCTTGACAAAGGTCAGTCGCTCCACATTTCCGGTGGACAAGCAGGTTCTCCTTGGGGTAACGATGGCCCCCGCCACACTGAACACCCGCTCTGATGCCACACTACTGGCCAGGCAGGACAGCTTCTCCACTGCAAACTCGGCAAGTTGCGGCCACACATCCAGTTTGGCTGCCCAGTAGTTCAGCGGATCTTCTAACTGGGGTGGCAGAATGCTGTCCAAGTAGGCCACGACCTGTTGGTTCAGGTTCTGCTCCAGGTCCTGCTGCTGCTGGTGAGTGCCCTCCTCACTAGGTGGGTGAAGGAAGCTGCTCATCAGCGACTCCAGACTTCGGTTGCTGCTGATGCAGCTGGTACTGCTCCTCCCCCACCTCCACCCACCTTCCCACAGCAGCCGTGGCAGTGGTACGTGAGCACTGGCCCACCTTCTTTTCTACATATTTGTGAAGGGCTGGTACTGCTTTTTTGGAAAAGAAATTACGGCTTGGGACTCTCCAACTCGGCACAAGCCATTAGTTCTCTGAAGAGTGCACAGTCCACCACTTGGAAAGGCAGGGACTGAAGTACAAACAACTTGGACAGGAGCACGGTCAGCTTCTGCACCTTAGGATGGGTGGACACATACTGCTGTCTCTTGGCAATCGCCTCAGTGGACAACTGCTGGCACCATGAGTTGCGAGGAGAAGGAGCATATGGACAGGTAGATGATGGGAAAGACAAACAGCTCCCTTCTGCAGAGGTGGTGGAGCCTTGACTGGCTGAAATGGCATGCGTGCCACTGGGTGCTGCTGCTGTTGCTGCGGTAGGATGGACCACCACATCTGAAAATTTCCCCCGGGCCCCAAAGGGGTGATGTGCATAGTTGACGAGGGCCGTGGTGCCAATGTTAGCCCCCTGGCCCGCTTTTTTCTCCCCACAAAATTTTATTCCCTTTCAGCTGCCCCGGTGTTTAGAAAAAAAAAGCCCCCCCCCCGGGAGTAGGTGGTTTTGCCCGAACGCTCTGCATGGTGATATCCGCCGTCCCTTTGGGTGGGGGCCCCTGTGCCCAACTTTCTTGGACCCAAAGAGGGTCATCCCCCCTTTCCCCTTTTTCCCCCCACCTCGAATTCTGCTACCCTGCTGACTCACGGCCACACTACCGACCTGGCTGCGCCGCTGCATGACGCGCAAAATGACGCCCCCTTCCCCTGACGATGATGAAGCTTTTGCTTCACCGACCCCCCAAGTGGGTCAGAAAACCCTCATCGATTATTTTGGATCTTCACTGCTGCCCCTCAACTTTTTTTGGTTGCGAGGCTGACCCCTTAAAACATGACTTTTTCCCCATCTCCACATCCATACTTTGCCCACTGCAAGAAGCAGGGGATGTCAGCCCCACTTTTTCGTGCCCAAGTAGCTGCTGACTGTCCTAAAAATTTGTTCACCCTCGCTGTATATGGGCTGACCCCAGACCCATGTAGATCTCTGGCTGGGGGAACCGGATGGGACAGAACGGGCTGAGGACAGGTGGGGGCCCTGCCCCACCCCCGGGCCCATGCCAACTTAGGGTTTTTTGTGTCTGCTTTCCCAAAATCTTGGGGGGGTTTTGTAGATGTCTTGGGGAGGAAGTGGGACCTTCAACCAACAAGAACCCTTTTGGGTTGCGGGTCAACACACCCCCGCTGTGACCCCGGCGTTTGGCCTCACCGAGCCCCCCCTTGCTGCGACGTCCCTACTGTGCTGTGCCGTGCCCGCTCCCGGCATGTTTGTGCCACTCTCTAGCATGTGAAAAGGCCTGCCATCTCTCTGTTGAATACTTTTATTCAAAAATGACAGACTCTGTTTAATGAAGAATCTGATTGATAATACACCCCTTTTTGACCCAAATGAAAAACCCATAAAGGCTTGGGTAACCCTTGGATATAAATTGCGCTCAGAAATCACCAGGAAAAAATTTTTTCGTTTTGGCATTTAAAAACACTGTTTATTTTACTGAAAATAAAAGCCAAACACGCTTAATAAATCCTGAATATAAATTGCGCTCAGAAACACCCGGAAAAAATTTACTCGTCTTTTGGGGTTTTAAAAAAACCTTTATTTTCTAATATAAAAGCAGAAACACGCTTAATTAAAAACCCTTGAATATAAAATTTCGCTCCAAAAAATCAAAAAAGAAAAATTTACTCTCTTTGGCGTTTAGAAAAAAACTGTGTATTTTTTTTGAATAAAAAGCCAAAAAATGCTTAATTAACTCTTAAATATAAATTGCGCCCAAAAATCCCAGGAAAAATTTATCCGTCTTTGGCGTTTAAAAACACGTATTTTTATGGGAAAATAAAAGCCAAAAACGCTTAAAAAACTCTTGAAAATAAATTTTCGCCAGAAAACACCAGGAAAAAATTTACCCCCCCCTTTTTTGGGGTTTTAAAAAAACCTATATTTTATGATATAAAAATCCCCAAAAAGCTTAATTAACCCTTTAAAATAAATTGCGCTTCAGGAATCACCCGGAAAAATTTTCTCGTCTTTTGGGGTTAGAAAACACTGGATTTTTTTGAAAAATTAAAGCACAAAAGCTTTAATTAAATCTTGAATATAATTGTGCTCCAGAAATCACCCGGAAACATTTTCCTCCTTTGGCTTTTTGAAAAAACTGTGATTTTAAATGAATATAAAAGCACAAACAGCTTTAATTTAAAAATTTAATTTTTTAAATTGCGCTCCCGAAATCAACAAAAAAATTTAATCATCTTTGGTGTTTTTAAAAACACCTTTATTTTACTGAATTTAAAAAAACACAAACAAATTAATTAAACCCTTGAAATAAAATTGCGTTTAAAATCACCGGAAAAATTTACTTGTCTTTGGCGTTTAGAAAACACCTATATTTTTCTGAATTAAAAGCACAAAAGCTTAAATTAACCCCCTTTAAATAAATTTTGCCCAGAAATCAACAGGAAAAATTTACTTGCTTTTGGGGTTAAAACCTGTATATTTTATGATTATAAAAGCAAAAAAAAACCCCTTAATTAAACCCTTGAATATAAATTGCGCTCCAAAATCACCAGAAAAATTTTCCGCTTTTGGGGGGTTTTAAAAACACTGTATATTTTACGAAGATAAAAGCACAAACACACTTAATTAACCCTTGAATATAAATTGCGCTACAGAAATGACCAGATGGAATTAAAATGTGTATGGGGCAGAATTAGACCCACCGTAGACTTGAAGTACAATACCCCACAAACTGAATCAAAATGATAACGGAAGAGGAGCAGTCTCTGATAAAAGCAGTGACACCTCCTCCCCAAATCACTGTTAAAAGCTATTTCCTTTGTGTGAGATCTCTGCTGCTGCAGTAGCCGCTTATGTCAGGGCACAACAAGAGGAATGTGAGAAGCGCGGGTGCCGTCCGTACTTATAGTGCTGTGACGTCACAGAAGCCCACCAGTCTCTGATTTGCTTGATGTCTGCACATGTCATTTAGGGTCATCCTTTCTTCCTCCCAGAGTTCTTTTCCCCATGCCACACCATGTGCTTGCGGCCATTTTAGCAATAAAAAACATGCTTCATTCCCGCGAATCACCCCAAACTTCGACTTCATGCAGAATCAAAGTTTTCCTGAAAAAACTTGTAATTATACACAAGGATTAAAGACATACATGATGTAGCAGAGTTACTTAAAGTTCGGTCTACAGTGATACAAACAGCAAGAATTAGGTATTTCAACCCATGGAAAACAAAATAGACAAATGGGGGAATAAAACATTACAATCAAATATTGGACCCCAAGAGACCAAAAGGCAGACTACAGCAGGAAAGGGGGAAATTTGGGAAGAGAAAAGTGTAGCCACAAAAAATTAGCAATGCAGTTTTTGTCTTTTATAACTGTAAATATGAATATGTATGATAAATGTAATAATTATCTTGCTGTATTAGGCTTACCAAACACTTAATTACTTTAGTCATTGGAAACTTGCAGATAGCTGGTAATAAGGTATATATATTTTTGTATAACAATAAAATATCCTCAAAAATATAGGGAATTTTGTACACTAACCAAGCTTTACCAACATAGAGATTTTTGGTTGTTTAGTGATGCCCATGTGGCATCATTTTGTATACATCCATCTAAAGCCTTCATAAATATCTCACTGCACACAGAACATCTAATTTTTGCATTTTTCAAATTAACTCCCCCTGGATATAAAATGTGAAAAACCAGCTCTCAGGAAAACAGATCCAGCACAGATTCAATGTGGCATATTTCTGCACAGTATGAGAGGGAAGTGAAGTATCACAATGACTGGTTGTAATAATATATGTATTGTCGACTCGGAGCCTCATAAGGAGCTAGGAATATATGACTGATAAAAAGTTATACATATAAATAAAAAAAATACATTATGAATGGTGTATTTGTGTATATTAGAACTGATCACATTGCATCCTCACAGCACATTCTTTCCTGCTATCCCCTGTCAACTTCTCACATAACAATCTCCAAGACTTCTCTGGTGCATCCCCCATACTCTGGAACTCATTCCCTCAACACATCAGGCTCTCCTCCACTTTCAGTAACCTCAAAAGCAACCTGAAAACCCATCTCTTCAGGATAGCTTAGAACCTAGAATAACCCCACCACCAGTACACTGCACCACAAACATATCTGCCCCCCACCCCCCTGTCTCTTTTCCCCCTTCCTTGTAAATGGGAAAACCTTCGCAGATCAATTAAGACGGGAAAAATGGAAAAGGCAATAATAAAGAAAGTTGGGGAAATTTCCCTATCCTAAAACCCCTCAAGAAGATTTTAAAAATGAAATATAAATTGGTCTATAAAAAAATAAAGCATTATCCCAGACCTTAGTGCTGCTTTCATCCCAGCCCTCACCCATCTTTTCAACTTATCGCTCACCTCGGTCATCTTGCCTTTCCCCCTTTTAAACTTTCTACTGTCACTCCCTCCTTAAAAAAAAAACCCCGTTATCCCCCCTCTCTTCCCCCCCCCCCTATTGCCCATCAACTGCTCCCCTTTTGCCTCCAAATCCCGAGCGCTGTTACCTTTCTGTCCTCCACCTCTCCTCCAATTCTCTTCTTGACCCACTAAATTGGTTTCCGACCCCACCACTCTACCGAAACCGCCTAACCAAAGGTAACCAATGACCTAGCAACTGCCCAAAGCCTCACGCCTTACTCTTCCTTCTCCTTTGCTTTTCCTCTGCCTTTGACACTGTCGACCATTTCCCCCTGCTACACATCCTCTCTCCCCCGGCATACGGGCTTTGGGTCTTTAC